>JAAAKQ030247338.1:0-10993 GCA_010016005.3 Zanna intricata | reverse complement strand
GTAATTACTAAAACTTAAAGTATTTCTGATGTAGTTTTCAAGTAATTACTTGTAGTTTTTAAGTATTACTTGATATCGCTCAAGTATTACTAAAAGAATTGTACAGTTTTTATGTGTGCGTATTGTAACATGTTTATGAGACTACTGTTTAAACATGAAAATAGGCCCATCAAAATTAATATTTCTTCAGTATTTCACTGTTATTTGACTAACATGTTTATACCCGCAAATCCTTTTCTATTAATGTAACAGTCACCGAAGACTTTATGTTTCTTTATTTCAATATGCGTACAGTCCACAGCTCCAATTACATTAGGAAATTTGAATTTAGCCGCCCGTTTCTTTTTGGCATTATTGATCTGTTATGCACTTTTTAGGAAATGTATATAATCAGAAGCTTTGTCATTGATAACATTTAACACATAATTAAATGTTTTACAAAATGTTGTTCGATGCACTCCAAAATCTTCTCCCACACTGATTTGATAATGAGGATCAGCAAGGTATCTCAAAAAACTTTCCATTTCTTCTTGTGGCGTTATTGTGCCGCCTCTCTTTTCATCTGAATCTGGTAAAAAAGTAGCGGTTAGAAACTCAACTCTACGTTCTTCGAAACAGAGTATATTTTTGTAGTTGTCATCACCGATATTCCGACAAGCTTTAAACGTTTTAAGACTACGTGCATGCATATGTGCATGAAAACAGCCATTTCTGGTGTATTACACCAGCTCTAGTTATTCTAGTACTTTTCAAGTCAGGTCTAGAGTTACCTTAAAAATTGCTAAGTTTTACTTTAAATTTTAGGTAATTACTAATGTTTATTCATGTCAGTTTAGTATTACTGTAGAAAAAAAGTTATTTTTTGTAGTTTTCAAGTAATACTTTTAAATTCAGTAATTACTAAAACTTAACATTTTATTCACTTTGGTTACAGTATTTACTTAAAAAAGGTCAAGTATAAGTTATAACTTTTTTTATTCACTTCACCCATTATATCGATCTCACGTAACGTTGTCACATCAAAGTTCACCCACATCGTAGATGTAGGCACTTTTATAAGATTTTATGAGTGATGATGACCTCCTAAGGGCTTGAGTGTGTTCAGATATCTGATAAAATATGACAGGGTTTTTGAAGAATGGTTTCAAATGATGAAGAAGTGTATTATGTGAAGTGGAAATTATTCTTAAAAATTGTAAAAAAATAGTTGTATCGCAAAACTTCTCTAGTGCCTTTCATATCTCTATTGTAAAAATATCATTATAACTTGTATATTTGTTGATTTGAATAAAATTTATATAACACTTTTATTAGTGTTCTTCTTCTTAAATCCTTAATTATTATTTTTTCCTCAAAACTGTTGTTAAACATTTCATAATACATTCTGTAGCAGTCCATTTCACTAACAGTCCATAACTAAAAGTAACAAATCTATTAGATTTTTCAACATTATTTCCTGATACATAACTCAAAACTGTCCCTCTTGACAAAAATGCTTTCCAGTAAACTTTCTTTTTTTAATTATTATTTTATTTATTTTCTCTTTTGCTTGATGGATTAATGTACCATATTGAAGCTTGTACATGAGAATATGAAAAAGGAATTTTATAGCATATTAAAAAACACCACGCCTAGCAGGATTCAAATTTGAGAGCTGTAGATAAAAGGGCAAGTACAAATCCACTTTGAAGATCGGCAGAGTTTCATTCAAAATATATATGAATAAAAATAAGTACTTGAGTAATACAAAAGTTTTTTCTAAAAGTAAAATGTCTCTCCACTAACCTTTCGAATCCCAGGTCCTGGGTTCGAATCCCGGTCAGGCATGGCATTTTTCACACACGCTACAATTCATTCACCTCATCCTCTTAAGATATACCTTAACGGTGGTTCCGGAGGTAAAACAAAAAAAAAAAAAAATTAACCTTTTTATAATGTCTGTTACTTTTATAACACTCTGACTGATTCAAATAAACTAAGCAACCTTTGATAATAACTGGAATTGTCCGGATTTTTAAATTATGTTCATATTTCTGTAGATTTTTTTGTTTTTGCTAAATTTTGAAAACCCAGCATTTTTTTAGACTTCTATTAAAAACTCAATAAAAAATTAAACAATGATACCAAACAATCTATCAGAAATGTTAGAATAAACGTGTTTTTGTATACTTTAAAACAAAGTTTACTCTGGTACATTAAAGGACTAATTTCTAACAGACTATCTCCTTCTCTCGGAGGTTTACAATTAAATCTTTTTTCTTTTTTTATCTAATTTCTAGTAATACTCTTCACTAAAAGGATCAATTTCAATGAGTCTATTTTATTAATAAAAAAATTCTACTGGTGTCCTGTTGTAAAAGAATGGTTTTGTAAATAAATATTAAATTGTCTGCAAAAAAAATTTATAAATTTATTTACTTGTTATTGTTTAATGCAGGATTATTATGGTATGAAGATAATATATACTAAATATCATTTTGATATTTTCAATAATTTTATTTTTTGAAAATTAAAAACAATTCTTGGAAAATTAGAAGCAAAAAGAAAAGCATGTTGCTGCATTCCAGCTACTAAAATGTCTACAAGGATTACTGCAACCTAGCAGTAATTATTTTATATCATTCCTCACCTTGTTTTTCTTATTTTTGTCAAGATTCTTTCTTACTTTTTCTCATACAGGTAGTATTACTGAAATTAAAACTTTTTTGGTACGCCGGACACTTTTGTGATATAGACTTTTACATGGAGAAAAAATAGCTGACTTGTAATTAAAAATCGTCTCGAGATGCTAACCATATATATAGGAGAGAGAAATATGGAGTAAAAATTTATACATATATGTGTATAATATATATAGAATGAGAGGTGGGAGAAAAAACATCAATGATTCCTGATATACTTCTCTTTCTTTCTCCCTCTCACTTTCTGTATACTTATGCGTATGTGCATATACGTTTTCATCAATGTACAGTAAAGAAAGATGTAGATTCAACTTCACTTTCTTTCTCCCGCTCTTCTTCTCTCTTTCTGTATACTAATATTCAAATATGTATACATTAATACCATATAGAAAGACTGTTGTAGTTAACCGGAGGACGTTGCTTTGTAGATATGGTTGAGTATACCTATACATAATGAAATGTTTGTTAAGTTGTTTATATAAAATTAATTGTTTAAATTCAGTGTAAAAAGTTTTAATTTAGTTTTATCAAATTATTTAATTAACCATTACACTATATTGTAAATAAATTTCTTAAGTATTAACTATTAAGTTCTTTTAAATGAATAATCACATACATTAGAATCAGCAATAGAATCAAATATAATTATTATCCAATGATTGGTACTCATTGTTTTAAGTTTTCACTTCTGAGGCCAGTCCCTGCGACTGGCTATTTTTTTTTTTTGTAAACTTATATTTAAGAAAAGAACTAAAAATAAAATTAATTTTATTAAACTGATGTAAAAAATTGATCTAACAATTGAATTTATACTTTTTAATTCCTCTTTAAATTTGCACATTAAGTTCTTTGTTTTCAACTTTTAATAATCAAAATTTTAGAATAAAAAAAATTAGTTTTCAATTTTCAGTGATATTTTAAGTAAATAATTTAAAGTTTAAAAGAGACTGATTTGGAATTTTCTATAAATTATAAACGAGTGCAAAAAAAATATTTAACTATTTGTGAAATACAACTAATATATTATCTTGTAATAAAATGTTAAGAAAATCCAGGGAAGCATGATGTAGAGAAAAATGAGATGGTATAAAGCAGGTAAATAGAAAAAAAAGAGAAGGAAAACCGTAGACCTTGAATTATTGTACAACCTAATAAATATATTAAACTGTACATTCAAATTATGACTTATAATGAAGACATATGAATTGCACGTGGACAAGAAAGTTACAAAATTAAAAAAAAAATTCTTTTAAATAAGCAAAAAGACAAAAATTAAATCACTGCTAATTTTTAAGAACGTGACTGATTTTAATTTTAGAACATCGGCGAATTAAAAGTAAAGGTTTTAGTTTTAATTAATCGATTTATTGTTAGATTATTTAGTTTTTAATATTAATAACCATGAAGAATAGACTAACCGACCAAGCCGAAAAAATAACAATACATATACAAGCTAGACAGGGAAATTAATACTACAGGAATTCCCTTATATTGGTAGGCATGAATACCGCATGTAGGGAATTATTGGCATGGTCATGGGAAATTATCTTATTGTGCTTCGACCAGCTGATCCGAAGAGTACAGCATTATTGGCATATGTAGCTAATTATTGTAGTGTGTGTGAAGGCCTAACCTTTCTTATCTATATAATTTATTTCAGTGTAAGTACTAAGTTTAATTTTACGTTAATTTTTAAATAAAATTATTTTACATGTTTATTATGAATACAATTGATATTTATGAAGTGAAACTATTCACGGTTGAAAATTAAACATATTTTCTGCAAAAAGTGGTTTCAATTTAAATATGATTGGTTATTAGCGTAGTAAATTACGTTACCAACTTAACATAATTATTTCTTTATTCAAAATTTAAAAGAAGTCAGAAATTCATCAATGTTCTTTTTTTTATTATTTACTTTTCTTTTAACATTTTACCGTCGAATACTACGTACGTTATAAGAAGCCGGTATGTATTGATTAAAATTGTTATTATTGGAAAAAAAAAATACTGATCGATTTTGGGTGAAGTCACTTACGGATTCAGCGTAATTATACAGTACAAAAAAAGATTATACAGACATAAAAAGAGCATTTAATTAAAATATTTATATATTTTTTTTATGATAAAACGTAAAACATAATAAATTCTGTCTTTCTCAAATTTTATATTATTGAAATTTTAAAATTTATATGATGTGTATGAATAAAAGTGTAAGTACATCCCCAAATAAATTTAAGGGTGGTGAAAGTGCTTGTTTTGAAATAAAGGTGAAAATACAAGAAAAATGAGATGTAAAAATATTTAAATATTATAGTTAATTATTAAGATTTTTTTAAATTCTTGATTAAACTTCTACCTTTTATTTCCCTGTGCTAATATATTTTCTTAGAATTTCTTGTACAAAGGATTCTCAAGACCTGGTGACCATGGCAAATAAATATTTCTTACCTCATTAATTTTTTGAATAAAATTAATTATAGGCAGATATTCTATTTTAGGAAGTAAATTTATTCCTTTCTTCATTTTGAAAATATTTGTTTTGGCTTATAATGGAGGCCCTTTTTGAATTCTAATTGATATTGGTTTGTTTTATTTAATATATATATATATATATTTATGTTCCTATGTGATGCCTAAATGGGAAAGATTTGTTTATTTGAATATTTTATGTATTTATTATTAAACATGGTAGTGCAATGATTAATAATTTAATGTGAATTCTGTGCCATGGAATTTAGTTGATATGAGTCTTCACGTAGTTCTTGTCAATTTAAAAGAATGTATGATCAAGCTTATTATATTGCAATTTTTTTATTAATCCCTGATACATCCAGGAACCATTTTTGTCATGTTTTAAATCAAAAATATTTTTAAACATTTTACATACCTGGATATTTTTTCCATTTCTGTCAAGTACACTAGGTAAGAAAGTGGACATTGGCACGAATCTCTTCTTAGGTTGTTTTAATAAGGTCTATGTCATTTACTGGAAATATTGGGCCTGTGTTCTCTATTCAAAATAAATTCCTTAATCATTAGTTTTGTGAAACTCAGTAAAAATTTCTATATGGTCAGTATATATGGCTAAAGATCACAATTTTTTATGGAAATGTTATATTAAAAATATTCTATGTGATTAGTCATGCTGCCAACCAACACACGCGATGACTTTTAATAAGATGAAATCTATCTTCATATATTTATCCATTTCTCATGTTTTGAAAATATTTCATAATAACACTTAACAAACACAACATATACTCAATGATAATGCAAAAATAGATACAGTATTGGTGTAGGCACTTTTTTCAACTTTTCACATTTCTATTCATAGACACATATAACACATCCCTATTTTCCAATCATCATATGAGCCAAAACTGCACAGTTCTATTCTAATCTATATTACAATCTTTCTTGTCTATGATGAATTTCATTTATATTCTTTTTTTTTATTAAAAATTTTAAATATTTCATTAAAATTATAAAATTTTTTCCATTTACACTCTTCAAATTATGTTAATCATATGTGCATACATTAATTTTGAGCTGATTAAAATACACCATTAAATTTGTTAATTTAAAAACATATTAAGTATATGTTAATTTTTCAATTATTAAAATTTCTAATTTGGTATTTAAATTAATTTTTCTTTTTCTTACATATCATTAAAAAAAAAAAAAACTACTATTAAAGCTGACACTGTCCATGGTATTTAATAACTGTTGTTACATACAAACTAATTTATATCACTCTTGAAAGTTATTATTAAAAAATAAAGGTTACTTTTATTATTTGTTTTTAGTAATAATTATGTGTAACTGTAATTAAATAATAATAAAAAAAAAGAAATTTTTATTATTAAAAAGAATATTTAAATAAATTCAGATAGTAGGCTTACATCAGTTTCTGGATTCAATTGCTAGTTAATAGGTTATTTTTCCTACATCTATTACTTCAGAAATATTTGTTTTTTAAAGAAATAAATAATAATAATAAAAAAGAGTATATGTACTATTAATTTAGATCTTTTATTAGAGAAATCTGGCTGTTGAATCCTCCAAATGGCCTTACACGGCATCTGAGAGAGCATTTTTGAGAAACCTTTTATTCCAAATGACCGAAGAGACCAAGTTATCCTAACTCGACTGAGGATTTGGTACACAAAGTTTAACCCATACCTATGTATTTGGCTCAATCTAAGCAGAAATGTGAGGCATGCAATGTAAAACCGCTTGCCTAATTTTTGGGTCTATTTGACAACAATTAAACCTGGATTCAGATGTGAAGGAAAGAAATATATCAAAAGATTGTTGTAATTAGCAGGATTAAAAACCGCTAGATTGTAGTGGTTTTGCTTATGTGAGATACCATAAAGAATACTGTTTGGATAATGAAAATAGTCTAATTGTGATTATCCAACATTTTTTACTTGTGTTCCAGTTTGTTATCCAATGTTTGGTGTTTATTTTTTAATTATTTATGATTGCTTATTTAAGTTGCTAAAGACTTATTGTTGATGCGACTAGAAAATTTTTTAGTTATTATAACATGCTGTATACAAAATTTAAATTTAGATGTATCAATTGTAAATAATTTAAAACTACTCCGCTACGGCTTGAACATAAAGGGGTTAATGTACATAAAGGGACTCCTGTTAATGTACAGTAACTCACAAGATAGATCACAAGTTTTTAGAGACAGTACTAGGTATATTTCAAAGTTAAGATTGACAATAGATAGACCTTAAGAGAAATGAGACACATTTTTAGGAGTAGATATGGAGTTATCAGGGAGGGGTACTCATAAATGAAAAGTTTTATTAAGGGGTACGGGAACAAAAAAAGGTTGGGAAGTACTGATGTAGATTATAAAAATATATGTATGTGTCACACTGATTTTGACCTTATTGACCAGACCTTTTTCAAATTTGGCCAAAAATCATATTAAGTACTTTCAAAATAAGTTAAGAAGATGGGAGAAGTCATGAAAAAACAGATTTTGATTTGCTTCAAAGGCATTTTAGAAAGAAAAAAAAAAGTTTAAAGAAAATTTGTTACAATGCAATTATAAATAAATAAAAAAAAAGAAAATGTTTTTCAAAAAATCAATCCCACCTCTTAAAACTGAAATTTATGTTCTTGTTATTTTGCTCTACCTCCCTTCAGTTTAAATATTTTGCAAAACTCTTTTTTATAAAGTTTGTACTTCATATACAGGATATCCTGGATGGGTTCTGCTAAACTTCATAGGTGTATTTTTTTTCATTAAAAAAATGTCTTGAAAAACATTTGTTAGCGAGTTATGGCTAGTGAAAGATTTCGCCCCGATTTCTGCTCCTGCACTGAAATGAAGCCCTATTTAAATTCCGGGAAGGTAAATTAAGGGTTGAATTCTAGTGGTTTTTATGGTTTATGACCTGAAAAGGTTTTAAAAATGGATCACAGAACTGTACTACCGTTTTATTTTTCTATGAAATAGTATATAATAACAATCATTCAGTTGAAAAAACACACAGTTTTCTAGCTTTGGTGTAAAATAAGATTGTTAAATTTTTAATAAACGAATAAAACTTATTGGTTAAGTTAATTGAAATTTTAATTGTGAGAAAATTAATGGGAAATCATCTACCGACTTCTCACAACAGCAATTTAATTGTTTTTTCCATGTGAAACAGTAATGCTAATATTAACAATAATTAACGCTAAATATTCATGTAGGCAGTATTGTGATGTTACTTCTTAATTATTAGTGAATTAATTTCCCGTTGGGGTGCTGTAATTTGGTATAAAATTAGTAGTCTGTTTAATCTCTAGAGAACCAACTCTAAAAAAAAAAAATTTTTTCAAAATTGTTGTAGTTATGATTCAGTGTGCTGTATTTGTTGAAATTTTATTTAATTTGTGAAGTGTGCGTTTGTAATGAATGTATGAATGAATGTGCGTTTGTGGAATTATGTGTATTCAAATTGTCAGTTTTTGTAATGTTTTTAAAAATTATTAATTATAATTAGCATGTGATTTGTTCTGTAGCAAAAGAGAAATGCCATTCATTTCATCTATGGCTTTTGTAACGGCAATGCTACATGAACTGTTGAAGAATATTGTCAGAGATTTCCTAATCAAAACATTCCTAAGTGCAATTATTTATAGATACTCACCGGGAAAACATATGTTAATGAATTGATTTAATATATAATATAGCTAAGTCCAACTATTAGTTCTCGTAAGATTATCTGCATATTTGGGGATTCCATGCAACATTATATGGTAAACATTAGACAGTAAAAGTCTCTGTCCATATCATCCTCATCAATTTCAATGTCTTGAAGAAGTTGATTACGATCTATGGCTGATTTATTGTCAACAGATATTACAAAACAACATGCTTCCATCGCTGATATAATTTACAGATGAAGCAACATTTATGTTAGATGGGATAAACAGTACATAAAACATACATTTTTGGAAACATGACAGCTCTCGTGAAACATATTGATACTAATTTCCAGAGCTATTGTAAATGTCTGGTGTAGGATACAGGAAACGGTCTTAATCAGACCTCACATTTTCAACAATAGACTCGCAGGTAACGGTTACCTGAACTTTCTTCAAAATGAGCCGTCAATACTTGTAGAGGATGTTCCACTACAAGAACTGATATTATTTCAACATACCATTTCAACTTACCTGTCCATTTTTATAGTCCTGTTATTAATTATCTGAATGAAACATTTCCTAACCTCTGGATTGGTTGAGGTGGATTTCAGATATGGCCAGCTAGATCATCTGATAGAATCCCATGGATTTATTTTTGTGGGGGATATATGAAAGCGTTAGTGTATGAAAAAAAAAAAAAATCATAAAATGCAAATGAACTTTAACAAAGAATCATTTAGGCTGTTGAAGAAATCAAAAACAACTCAAGAATGCTAGAAAATGCAATCTCGTTTGTAACTCACCATACTTAAGTATGTTTTCAAGTTGATGGTGGTCATTTTGAAAAGTTGATGTAATATAAGACTAACTGTTTGTTTTTACAATTTTATCCAATAATAAAAGGCTGTATGTTTTAATATAAAATAGTAATCCAGTATTTTCCATATTGGTATGTATTGTACTACATTAAAAAAAATACATTATTTTCTTGCACTATTATTTATTTACTTTGACGTTCTTAGAATTAAATTATCTATCAATTTATCCAATAAGTTTTATTTGTTTATTGAAATTTTAACGTCGTTATTTTACGCCAAAGCTAGAAAACTTATATTTATCAACTGAATATTTTTGTTATTACATCTATTTCATAGAAAATAATGGTGATACAGTTCTGGAACCCAGTTTTTAAACCTTTTCAGATAAAAAAAAACAACAACAAACTAATTAAATTATATCCTTACTTTTTACCTTACCAGAATTTCAAGAGGACCTTGTTTCAATGACAGAGCAGAAATCGGGGGGGGGGGGGAAATTCTTTCACTAGCCGTTAATTCCTAACAGAGAATTTTCAGAACCTCGTTTATGTGAACGTTTTTCATTATTTTAATGAGATAAATATAAATATGCCTGTAAAGCTCAGCAGAATACTCTCGAGGCCCGCTGTATATGTAATTTTTGAAATAAAAACATTTTTTGACGGACACTTTTGTGTTAGACTTTTGCATGGAGAAAAAAAAATAGGACTTGTAACCAAAAATTGTCATGAGACGCTAAGCATATATATAGAAGAGAAAGACACACATACATGAATTTATACACACATGGATAAAATATATTTAGATTGAGAGGTGGGAGAAAAAACATCAATGATCCATCGGTGATTCTCAATACAACTCTCTATCCCCCCTCACTCTCTCTCCCTCCCTCTACCTCCTCTCCCACCACCTTTCTCTCTTTCTGTATACTTATGCATTGACAATCAAGTTTACATCGATTTACGGTAAAGAAAGACATTGATTCCACTTCTCTTTTTCTCCCTCTCTTTCTGTATACTGGTACACATATACATATACATAGACATTAATACAGTATAGAAAAACTATTGTAGCTATCCGGAGCATGTTGCTTTGTAGTTGTGGTTATTGTATACCTATACGTATTGAAGTGTTTGTTAAGTTGTTTATATAAAATTAATTTTAAAATGATTGTGTAAATTCAGTGTAAAAATAACATAGAAAATTTACAAGATATTTGGGTAGATTTCATTCAAACAAATTGTTTCATTTTTAGAAGAATCTGATAATACAAATAATGTAAACATTAAAGAAATAGAATAATAATATAATGTAATAAATAAATATTATAAT
>JAAAKQ030247316.1:0-10993 GCA_010016005.3 Zanna intricata | reverse complement strand
TGTGAAAAATGCCATGCCTGACCGGGATTCGAACCCGGGACCTCTGGATGAAAGACCAAGACGCTACCACTCGGCCATGGAGGCCGGCAGTTAGGACAATGGTCCTAATTGATTATATATCCTGGCAATGATACTATGTTAATAATATTTTGGGGTTGTTCCAGCAATATTATGTGGATGTGTATAAATATTAAATGTATGCAGGTTTATATGTTGCAATTTCAAGTAATTCCACTAGTTTCATTTCATATTCAAAACATATTCTATGCTTCTTTAATTATTCTTGCTTTCTTTAATTAGTGTTTGGTATTTTACTTGACTATGATTAAGTGCATTATCTAATATAGTGCATTTTGAAAGTCCCTGTGGAGTATGCTTCAAAATTATGTTGGGCATTCTGTTCTTACAGCATTAAGGTTAGTTGCCCTGTGGGTTTGGTCTAGTGGTTAAACTCGTCATGGCAAATCAGTTATTTTGAAGACAAAAGTTCTAAGATAGAAAACCTAGTGAAGGCAGTTACTTTTATACCCACATTTAAATACTAGATTGTGGAATCAGGTGCTGTTTAATGGTTGGGTTTCAATTAACCACACATCTAAGGAATGGTCAATCTTGAGACTACATAAGACTGCACTTCATTTACATTCATACATATCATCCTCACTCATCCTCTGAAGTAATACCTTATGGTGATTCCACAAGCTAAACAGAAAAAAAAAAAAGAGTAATAAAGCAAGACATCAGTTGTTGAGTTGTGATTGAATGTGCTTTGTTTCATTTATTGGGATCAATAATTGTGAGAAACATAATAGTTCTTTCAGTAGAGGAATAAATTTTTCTTAGTGAACACATCTTTTATGAAGTTGATAAGTATACAGATTTATTAAAGCACAAGTTTTCTTAAAAATTTTCAAATACTGTTGTTTCTCATCGCAATGCAGTTGAAACTCTTATTGACATATTCAGGCAACAGGCTTTGTTGAAGATTCTGCTCAAACTGGAAGACCACCTAAATTAACGAACAGAAGCGACTTGACATTTTGGATGCTATGGTCAAAAGTCCATCAAAGTCAATGTGTAAGTTAACACAGCAGCAACATCAGACTTCTACTGCAGGTAAAGTTGTAAAAGTAATGAAACTTTTCTCTATAAAGTAATGTATGTAGAATTAAAAACCTATACATAATGCCAAAAAAATAAACGGTTTAAAAATTTTATAGACCAGAATTCCATATGTATTCTCAACATTATGTTTTTACAGATGAAGAGTGTTTCATCTGAAATTTATTGTATTAATAAAACTTAACAAAAAAAAATGCATAATTAAATATTATACAATAAATTCTTTGACTAAGCCCAATAATTAATATATGTATATATATATAATGGAAAAGTTTATTGCCTATGAAAATTTCTAACAAAGAATTAAGCGGCTGCATTAAATTTTTTTAAGAAATTTTTATAACTTTGCTTCAATGTTTCCATAATAAAACTCTTTAAATGTAACAGGAAAAAACACATGTGTATTGCAGGTATGCTCTTATGAACCGAAGTGCAAAGTCATTACTGATATAACTTAATACACCCTCAGAGAACAGGAATCTAATACAACAGTTTTGTCTATTCACTTTAAAAAGCTAATTTTTATAAGTTTGTTACAATTCCTTCATCTGTATATCATAATCTTTAAATTATGAAAACAAACAATATTTATGAGTCTCAACTGGAACTTTATGTTTACAAGAACCATATATCTATAATTCATGCAGTATACAACATTATAATTTTTAATACAATAAACAGGAAAATTTTTAATGATGTGAGACCAGTATAATAAAATTGTCTACTAAATAAGAAACAAAAATGCCAAAATTCATGACAATCTGGCAGAGGACTACACTCTGTTAGTACTTCTGAAAGTAAACAAATTCTTTTTTTTCTTGGTGTGGTCAACAAATGTTTAACACTCAAATGCTAAAACAAATAATTAATATACCAAAACATGTAACTTATTTTTAGTTTCATATATATAACTAGGAATGAAAAGATTTTGTGACCTCTTTTACAACCAATAGTCAATCTTTCTACCTATAATATTTAGATGCAGTAAAAATTTTTCATCAAAGAATCAAACAATGGATTGTAGAGTACAACCTTATCTTAAATTTTTCACAGATTTGTCTCATTCATACTTAGTAACATAATAAAAAGTTTGCCATTAGAAATATGCATAATATTGCAAAATTTATTAAATTCAAGAGAACAATATATAAATAACCTTATTTTAAAAATAAAGTATATGGCTAGATTGCCTTATATATTCAGCATTCTTATGAAACATTTAATATTTCTGGAACCTTTGCAATAAGCTAAATACTATTTTTAATACTATTTTCTTGAAAAAAAAATACAAAATTGAAATTAATATGCTAAGCATTTAGTAAATTAGAGTTTATGTTGTTTTTTTGTATGTTACATATTTAATATAATTTGCTTCTTCAAAGAAAATAGTTTTAAAATGTATTATCACAGAACAGCTACATTCCCTTGTATTTTCATGGTATTTTGTTATGTTTAAGTATTTTGTACAAGGTAATTACATCAATTTTGAATTTTTGATATATTTTACAGAGAAAATAAACAAAATTTTCTAATCACTTTGAAAATGTGACCTTCAATGTGATGTGCAGGTTAATCAATATCATTACTATTTATCACAATGAAGGCATGTAAGGGCTTGATATGGGTGCAGGATATAAAGCAAGATTAACGGAATTTAACAGAATGGCAAATTCATATATGAGATCATACACATAACAGTCAACCCAACCACAAAATTGTTAAGTGTAATTGTAATTTCCAATTTAATTTTGCATTGGAATATTTCACTTCCATTCCATACCTACAATCTCCAGAAAGCGAGTAGTCAATATAAATTATCGCTTAGGAAAACCTCAAGAAAAAAAAAATAATTATACTTAATTACAATATATTAAAACCAATGTACCAATACTAAAACAAATACTAAGCCCTGCCCAACGAAGCACTTGCATCGGTACAACATATCGGCAAATATATTATATTCATAAGTTTTAAATTTAAAGATCTAAAAAAACAAGGGGTAGCGATTATAAAAATAACAATAATGATATTAACTATTTCTTAAAAAGTAAAACTGAACAAGTTATTGATATTTTACATATTGACCTCGTACCCTTGAAGGTAGCAAACAGAACAAACTTCAATTTAGGAACAAAAGTAACGTACAAATTAGGAAATATACTCACACGTAGCTGCAATTGAACCCACAACTTTTGCGGCTTCATTTTTTAATAATGGCGAAGTTAATGAGGGTTTTGCAGCCCTCAAAGCTCCAGACGCCGCTCTCGCTATTACGTTCATCATCATGGCCGCAAGAGTAGGACGGTCAATTCAGTTCAGCGAGAACAGATAAAAAGTGATCACGTGATACCAATGCGCAAGTACTGGCACTAAATCAGAATCAGATTTTACAAAGAGCTTATGTAAAAGAATATTAGCTATCTAAAATAGTAATAAAATAACTTCATGTAAGAGGTGTTGCATAAGCGTATATATTTGTCATATTATTCGTTCGTTAATAGATTTTACTGCTATTGCATAAAATTGGTTTTTAATAAATCTTCTTAAATTTATTAAAGTCTGAAAACCGTCTTATTATAACCAAATTTTGATGCAAATAAATATAACACATGAACGCCGAACATATAAAACTGTAATCATATGTTTATTTCTATAACGTATAAGCACGCTAACAATGATTGTATCCAAAAGTAAAAATAGAATATCATCACAAAATTTAGAAAAAAGTACTATATGTCCATAAACTTTCGATTTTAATGAAAACAAAATTCATTTTTGAGAAACAATTAACTTTCTCGCCAATAACAGTACGTAAACTTTGGAAAGCGTTTTCCTTTGCTAAAATCAGGAAGGCAAGGAAAAGCGGCAAATTTAAAATATTATTTTTTTCACTAGAAGGAAACTATCAGCAGAACTAAACAAAATTAGCAGAAATAATTTATGATAGCTTGACTCTTATAAAAAAACTATTTTTAACTAACTTAAATTAAACTTAATGAAAAAGATAAATAAAATCAACATTAAATGTAAAAAGTTTTATAAAAGATACTAGGTGCTTTAACAATTATAAAAAGTAAAAATTTCAAAGAACTGAAAATATATTATTTTTTATTTAGCCGATTGTTTAACTTAATTTTATACTTTTTTAATTTAATTTTAAAATACTTTTATTTTTTTTTCTTTAAATTTCGCCCACAAAAAATTCAATTACATGAAACACAGGCAAAAAATATTTATAAAAATACAAAAATGATTGCAGAGAAGCAACTTTAACAGACAGCTAATGAGAATCAACAAATGTTCTCTAAAGTCATTTTTTTTCTAAATTTTCATATGTAAATGGCAGTAATATTAGATGGTATGTAATCCTATAATAATTAACGACTAAGTAATGAATTAGAAATAACTAATTATTTGAATTTTCAACAATATGGTGATTTAGAATTTATTACTTAAAAATTCTAAACAATCTATTTCATGTGTAGCACCAATCTCTTTATTTTGTTTTTGTATATTTCTTATTTTATTTTTATTAAAATGCAGATTTCTAGCCTTTTTTTTTTATAGAGCTGCTGAAATGTTTACACATATACCACACCACAATCACTAAACAAATTAAAACATATACACTTTTACAGCAACACAACTCCTTACACAGTTTCTGCTTACACATACATAGTTTTACAACAATTTACAAAATGCAAACATGACCCAACGTTTCAAGATCAGCCATGACCCAAAGATGAAACTATTGTGCCGATGGGTGGATGGCTCTATGTAGTGACATTAAACAATGTTCTCTGGACACCTGGACAAACCCAGTTGTATTTAGCTCTAGCTACTGTATACATGAGCTCTGCAAAGATGGTTCTCTATTTCCCCGGTACTTGCAGAATAAAAAATTACTAGTCCTCACAAAAATCTTATGCTGATCAGTGATCAATCTGAAAAAACCACAGATATTAGTCTTTGAAAAGACCTTGCTCAGCATTGTCTGACAAGGATAACAGTCCCGAAAATAATAATAATAATTTAAACGGTGAGAAGTCTCGCCTACAATATTCAAATATCAGATTTGTACTTCTTTGGATTAATCAAGAAGGTCCCTTAATAAGATCCGATCTTTCCAAATGAATAAGGTAGTAATGGGTGCAAGTGGTTCCCCAAGAACAAAAGAAAATTGAGAGATGGATCGATACTGATAAAGACTTTTGGCGACATGGAGAGTCAATCACTCTTATGCCTGATTAATATGGGTGGTATAAGTGAGATTAACCTTGAATAAGGTTATTCATAAAACCTTGAATAATCACCAAGGAGTGATTTCTTTTTGAGATATGGATCTTTTTGAGATGGACATTAATGAAATTGCCAATAAGTTATATCACTAAAGTGTTATAGAGGTAAAGCAAATAATAAAACATCAGAGCAGAAGAAGCTATCTTTTCCAGCTGTACAAAGAGAGTATAAAAAGATGTTGAATTCCTGGAACCTGGTAAAAACAAACTTCTCTTTTGCAGCTGATTGATTAAGATAATCCCCTGCAAATGCCAATAATCAACAGTGTGGATTCTGCAGTGAATTAAAATACCTTGTTCAGGTGTTACCTGATCAGGTCACTTAGCTCACAATCATTATTTCAGAGATAACTATAAATGCAAAGAAGATGACTGGAAATAAGAAGATTGGAGAAAAGGCAGACAGTGGTTAACTTGATCAAATAAAAATTCCCATTGCACCAACTACACAGCAAACTACCAAGATCCCTATGAAGGGATTTATTAAAAAATTGTTGTCTAATACGGTATGTCAGGCCTCCCAGGTTTCTAAGTTCCTGCCACCATCTCTTCACAAATAAGGAGGTCGAGGAAGTGTCCAAAGAACCAAAGCACTTTCTAAAAGTTAACGTTAACAAAAAGAAGACCTGGATACTATTTGACAGATAATCTGCAAATAGTTTTGTATATGTCAAGAAAACAGTATTTTTATGGGTACAAATGTTATTCATTGAAATATATGCAGATGAGTTTGCAATTTATTTATCTACAACTTTAGCTACTGGTGAAAGACTGCTTCAAAACACAATAACCTATTTAGAATCATGGTGTAAAATGACTGGATTCACCTGTTCACCCTGGTGAGCCAGCTGAACCATGCACACAAGTTACATTTTTGGAATTGTGGTTTGACTAATGACTAACTTGGTTAACACATTTAAAGGGGCTGACGGTAAAATGTTCAAAAATGCTAGACAGGCTGGGAGTTCTATCCAATACTCATTAGGGTACTGATTGTGTGTGCATGATGCACTTCTACCAAGCTCTGGTCTGTTCCTTAGACTATAGTTGCGTGGCTTATTCATACACACTAGCCACCATTCATAGATGCTCTGTGTAGTCCACCATTTATTTATCCATCTGGCTACAGGTGCGTTTCATTCAAACAGTGTGGTACTAATGAACAGTGGAAAGCCATCTCTTTGAAATAGACAAAACCAAATAATCTGCTCCTATGTAGCTTGCATTTAAGTGCAATCAAATCATCCTAATTTTGATACAGTGTTCTCCAACCAGTATGTCAATCAGAAAATAGCCAAGATCTATTATTTGGCTTGCCATCAGAGCTCATCTCCTTTTTTCATCGCATAATATGAAATTACTTCCAGTACATCCTGTTACTCAATGTTATTACTGTCCTTGTGGTCTTCTCTCGTGAATTATTACTTTGAATAATTCTCTTGTAAATTATTGACACAAATACTGTTATCTTACAAGAAAAAGTTTTTAATATTGTAAATAGCATTTATGCAGATGATTCTAGCCACGATAATTCTGTTGGTTGTGCTTTTGTGGTTGGCAGTAGGACATACAAATTTGTCCTTCGCCAGTGTTTTCATCACGGCACTGTTGGCGATACATACTTAGCCCAAATTCCGACACATACTTGTCTGTTCAGACTCCATGAATGCCTTGCAAGCCAATAGTGATATGTACTCCAGAAACTCTGTTGTCTATGCTATACAGTCTATCGTCACTGAAAAGACAACATAATACAATCGTGAGTTTCTGCTGAATTCCCAACCATATTGTAATTTCAAGCAATGAGCGTGTTGATCATACAGCAAGAGGTTTGTTTGCAGCCTCCGTCCACTAATCACATTGTTTAGAATGAACTTGTCTGTTTTCTGAAAAGTGTAATTCGTGATAAGTGGCAGAGTGAATGAAATGCTATCATTAATAATAAACTTCATCCAGTTAAGGAAAATGTGAGTCTTTGTATAGGAATAACCATTGTGAGGAAGTTATTATTTACCATTTGCAAATAGGGCACACTAAGCTGTCATGGCTATCTGATGATTCAGACTAATGTACATGTGACTATTATGCGGCATTGCAATGGAAATTCAGAGCTAATACCAGAAATATTTAAGGGAACAGTATGACCATATTATCAAATGTCTTATGATTTCCAAAGACCGTACAACTTGATTTAAAAATTTGATTATCTATACAATCTTTTTTATCTATTTATGCCACTAGGTGTTTGCCAGATGTATTTTTGTTCTTTTTAGATACATTTTAAATATTGTATTTAAACGTGTTTTATTTTGCTTTTAGTATATGACAGGCTTTTTCATCTATACTGTGTTTATATACTATTTTTTTTTCATCTTTAGTTTAATCTTCTAAATTAAGTTTTTTATTAAATAAATATTATGTTTAGGCAGTAATGATGACACTTTGTTTTGCGTCCAGAAAAAGAAAAATAATTCTATAATTTAAATTGAGGCATCCAAAATTACATATATACATCTTTTTAACAAGCAGCAGATGTGGTAAATTTGAGTTACACTGATATTGACTACACCAGTTTACTTGTAATAATAAATTATAGGACTTACATTACACTGACCGCATCAATAATTAAGTTTTAGTATCACAATAAATAAATATGAAAATTAATATAAATAAATTATGAACATATATTTAAATTGAATCATTGTAAATTTTTTTGATACTGATCTTGAAAAAGAGCAACAGAAAGGCTTCTTCCTAAAGGTCTTGGGGTTTGAAAGCTCATGGAGGAATGTAATTTTTCACATGCTACAAAACATTTTATAGCAGGTATATTTTTCCAAATGAATGTTTTAAGTTTATGTGCAAAATATTCATAAAAAAAAAAGAAATGAGATTAATTGGCTGAGTGAAGTGAGTTGATCTTTTGTAGCTAAATCAATTTTCTCATATTGACAAGATTCCTTGCTATTGGGGATTAACTAATATTTCTCAATCTTTCTTAAAATATTTCATTTCAAAATAGCAGCTGCTACATTTTTACAGCTGAATTGCAATGGATTAGAAGTTTATGTTCCCATGCTCTCTCTGTTTAAAGATTGAACGCATGGACTCTACCTCTCCAGAAATCACTGCCAATTCCCATCTTTCTTTCAGTGGATAAATGTTAGACTACTCATTCTTTTTTATTTTGTTAGTGATTAACAAAATATAATTTGCATAATACAAAATATAATTCAAGTTTGTTTGTGGGAGTGTGTTATGGAAACCTTTAATACACAAATGTCAAGCTGCCTGGGATTTGAACCTAGAATCTTCCAAATAAAAGGGAGAGATTACCTTTCCACCCAAGGAGGTCAGTAGTGTCACTTGTTTTACTTCATATATTCATAACTAAGCTTAATATTTATCTTGAATACTATTGTCTTACTATTTTACAGTATCATGTCTTTCTGGATGTAGTCCTTAGAATATTTCTGATGAAGTAAAATTGTTTTTAGCATTAACTAAGCCTACCAAAATTAATAACAGTTGAAAATTCCATTTTCTACTCTAGTTTTATTTTCACTTTATTAATTCAACTTCATTAAAGCACTCAATTTGTTGAATTCAGTGAAAAAATGACTGAAATCTACAATACATAGAACTAAAAATACGACTTCACTTGCAACTTCCAGTTCTTTTGTCTATCATTCAAATAGATATTAAGACCTCCAAATATATTATACTGTGTATAGGTTCAACCGGCTGTGTTCTAAATTGTAATATTAGCCAGTAGATAAACCAACTAACTATCTGGCAAACTACACCAAATTGTAATCATCAATCACTTATCATTACCTATATAGACACTAGTGAAAGGTATGACAATCCTATTATTTTGTAACAATTTGGATGAAACTTTCAAGAATTGAAAATCATATTAAATGTAACAGGTACTACATTGAAAATGTGATACTGGGGTGCATAACTGAAAAAAAAAAAACAAAATTAAAAAAAAAGTTGAGGAAAATTACTAAGCAATTATAAGATTGCCTCTTTTCTTAAAGACACACAATTCATGGTAATTCTGGAAAAATGGGATCTATATCATGAACACACAAAGGGTAACAGAAAAATAGTTTAAAGTTTAATAGATACAGCAAAATTTTTTTCTTAAATAATTTAATTTTTTAAATTGAATCTAGTTCTTGATATTTCTTTATTATCATTTTGATCCATTATCTTTACAAAGAAGGCAAAATTTAATCAATATTACAATTGATATATGAAACATTTGATCATAATTTACAATTTATATAATCATTTTTTTATATTCATCAATGCTTAGGAAAGTTATATGTAAATCAAATAAGACTTATTGCAAATACTTAAATAGATAATACACAGATAAAAGAAATAACATAATACTACTGCTAAAAATAAAATAATAACAATAATACGAAAGTAAATAAATAATTTTAATCAGTACATGGACTTCCAGGTACAGAAAGATCATCATAGGAGCTGGTAAAAAACTGATTTTTATCAAACGAAACTTTAGATATTAATCACTCGTCAACAATTCTTCTAAAAGAGTATCAGTTAAAATGTTGGACGTTTCGGGGAGTTATTAAAACATTTGAATTCCATTATAAGGTAGTTTTTACTATTTACAACTTATCTTGAATATAACATAAAGATATTTATTTTTGGAGTTATGACATCAACATCCAAATTATATTTTAGACTATCAATAATATTTTCAACATCAATTACATTATCAAGAATTATACTGAGAATAAAGGATCATAATTCTATGCAACTGAAATAAAAGTCTACAAGTGCTATTAAAGCAAACACTAGTGAAAATTCTCATGGTTTTCTTTTAAGTTCCTTGCAATTGAAGTTAACCCAAAAGTTTTATGGTTTAATTCAAAGACAAAACAGAACAATCTTATTGATTCTAAATTGCGTACCTATTAATTTTCTTTAACATGTAAAGAATACTGGATAGATCCCTTACCACAGTTTCTGTTTGGTAAGACCTTATCAATTTAACATGTAGATTAATCCCTAAAATACTGAGGTTAGGATTAGTGGGATCCATAATTTCATCACTTACTAAATAAAGAGACGTTATCTAGTGATCTAATATTAAAATTTAAGGTTTATGTTTTGTTTTCATTTATAAAGAAAATTAAATAATTTATCAAGATTTTTGTATAAATTGGCTTACGTTATTAAATATTTATTAAAAATATAAACATTTTTGTTATTTTTTTAAATTTATTTTATATTTATTAGATATAATATTTTATTATTAAAAACATTACATATTGTAAGTATTTTAAAGTATAAATTTAATTATTTAAAAAAAAATAATTTAATTATTATTATTTAATTATTAAATATTAAATTTAATAATTATTATTATTTAATAATAATTATTTTTTTAATTATTTAGTTTTAATTTAATTATTATTATTTAATTTAATTATTTTGCCGGCCTCCGTGGCGCGAGTGGTAGCGTCTCAGCCTTTCATCCGGAGGTCCCGGGTTCGAATCCCGGTCAGGCTTGGCATTTTTCACACACG
>JAAAKQ030247315.1:0-28133 GCA_010016005.3 Zanna intricata | reverse complement strand
CTTCATTCACATTCATACACATCATCCTCATTCATCCTCTGAAGGTAATACCTTACGGTAGTTCCGGAGGCTAAACACATAAATAGAGAGATGGTATTTTGAAGGGGCAAGTTAACTCACAGATCCATTGGCTGAATATTCTCATACCATTCCTGTATCTAAGCATTACTGATATTAAAGTTAAAATCTAATGTTTTTTTGACTGTTGTAATAAAACGTAACCAAGGCTGGAGTCTACCTCATTACTAATGTTGATATACATATGAATTTCTAGATACTCATCACCTAAAATCTTCTAATATTCCCTGATCAGAGCATTGGCTCTGTATTGTATGGAGGGGGAATGGGATGATTTAAGAGCCAGTAAAATTGTGCAAGAAGTGCTGGCTACTTCTGCAATTATTTTCTTTATATCATTGAACTGCATGTCTTCTTTTTTAATCAGTGAGTTATTAATATATTTTGCAACAGAGAAAAAAATTCCCAGGTTTGAAATTTAAAGTGTTAATTTAATGATCTAATGAAGTCATGCTACATATCTTTGAAGATATTTCTAGTGTATTTTTGATAGATGTTCTTAAAAAGATAAATTAAAATACAATCCCACCGAATATAATTCCAGAGCCAGAGAGTACATCACACTTGATGTTCAGACAAGATATTGAGTTTTTTATCACTTACATACTGCAAAAAATGGAAAATATTTTAGGCAATAATTTGCAAATTATACATTCATACCTTATTGATCAATATTAATCTCCCATGACAGCCAAATCAGCTATAAATTTCTTCAGAAAGTTCCATACATTGACTGTTTAGAGCAATCACCTTATTGCCAAATTTCTTTGATTGCATTTCTGGAATATCACCAACATTTATACTGAATAGAAGATCATGAAGTAAGTCTGTCACTCATCTTATTACACTGCTAATTCCATTTACCATAAGAATTTGGAACTTCCAAATATTTAGCACATGGTTGTTGCAGTTAAAAACTATTATCTTAATATACTTATCAGATATTATTATCTTATATACTATTCACTATACTCAGATGTTATCTTAATACACACATCAGATGATTGTGTCATAATGTGCTCAGATAAATTAGTGAAAGACATTCGTCTTGAGTTTCTACAGAGAGCCTATTTTAAATAAGATGTAAGTCAGCACTAGATTACACCCACAATTCAGCTGAGAGCATGCTTGATTGATGGGTATACTTCTTAGTACGCTGGAACTTATTCTCTTGAAAAGGAAATAAATAATTTAGGTAAATAGGAACTAAGTCTTGTAAATAGGTAGCAATGTGATTGGATAATAGCTTTATATGCTATCAAAGTTTTCCCAGATTTCAGTATGGCTAAAATCATCAACTTAATTAAAATAATCAGTGAGTTTCCAAATTATTAAATGCCTATAAAAAAACCAGTCTTGCAAACTCTTCAAAACTTGCTGCAGTGCATAAGACCCAGTTAGTGAAAAAATAGAAATGTTTTATGATTGCACTAGCTTTCAGGATTTTGAGATCATTCTTTATATTATCCCTTAAGGCTCTAGTGGTTACTACTATGTGATGCAACTTAATGAATTTGACTCAAAATCTTTTCATGTAATATTGTGTATTGGACTCCTAATTTTCCCATCAGTAACAAAGCTTGCTTACCTGATATTCAGAAGTTAAAACATTCCATCATTTCGGCCTAAATTTTCAGTTTTCCTTATTTATGTTGTCTTTAATGCAATTTCTTGGTCATCATTGTTGAAGAAACTTTGATATGTTTCATTTGCTTGTGACCAGCCAGAGTATTTTACTCTTTTCCATATTCTCTGGAAATACATTTTTTCGATGCTGTTAATTTTGAACCAAATCTCTAATAACACTACCGAACAATGAAAATGTTTCGGGCTCAAAAATAGCTTATTGTTTTGCTTTTCCATCTGCTAAATTAAAAAATCATCATAAATATGACTGATTAGCTCTTGCTTTGAAGATACAATGACATATCATTTTTTACTCATCTACATTTTTGGTTTGGGGGTAATTTTGTTTTTGGAGTTCTCACACCTGTTAAATGACAAAACAGAGTTTTTCTCTATCTGTTTGTAGGTTATAAACATTATTAATGTTGATGTGACTGTGAGTTTCATATTGTTTGTGTTGTAATTAATGCAGAATTTCTGGTTTTCGAGTGCATTTGAAGTGAAAAATTTGTTAAATCAAAATAACATAAAGATGTGCAAATTCAGTGAATAATTTTTGTTAGATTTATGGTGAAATAACATTTTTGTCACAGAAACAATCTGATGCCACTTGTGAAGCCTGCTTATCAGCACTATTTTGTTATGAGGGCATCAGGATAAGTCACAGGCTTCACATGTATGTTGCAACTCTTGTTCAATTATACTACAAGAATGGCTGAAAAATAAAAACTATCTATGGCTTTTGCTGTGCCTATGGTTCGGCAGAATCCTACAAACCATACAGATAACTATTTCTGCTTGACTTCACCTATGAAAGCAGGATTGTCAATGAGGAACAGTTCAATACCGTAATCTTCCATCTGCTATTTGACCTATTCTACAATCATATAGTTTACCCAAAATCCCAAATATCTAAAATTATTTTCTGCTTGAAGTAGAAAATGAAGACAGTGTGGATGAAGAAGAACCCAACAAGCCTTCCTTTCACAACCTGTGACTCTAACTTTGACAAAAAAAGATGATAAGCCACACAGACTGAGTCAAGTGGAAGTGAATGATCTCATATGAGACGGATTGGATACTATTCATACGCTCCTCCAACCTTAGTTTTAAAGCTGTATTACTTCAAAACAGCAACCGTCTTCCTTCTATTCCTGTTGGTCATGCAGTTCACATGAAGGAGACTTATGCAAGCAAACATGGCAATCCTCCTCAATAAAATATCCTGAACACAAGTGCAAAATCTGTGGTGATCTAAACATCGTCACTGTACTCTTAGAAATGCATTAGGAGTATACTAGATATAGCTGCTTTTTATGTATGTGGGGCAGTAGAGATAGAAAATCAGATTATATTCAAGCAGACTGGCCTGCAAGAAATCTTAGTACTAGCGAGAAAAATGTTGTTGCTGAGCCTCTCGTGGACTCAAAAAGTGTTCTTCTTCCACCCCTTCATGTAAAGCTGGGTTCGATGAAAACATTTGTCTAAAACATGAACTAAGAAGCACAGGCCTTTCAGTACTTGAGACATTTTCCTACATTAAGTAATGCAAAATTTAAGGAAGGTATTTTTGTTGGACCACAAATTCAACAACTTGTAAAGGATCCTGCATTTGATCAAATTTTGGAGGGGTAAAAAAAAGAAAGCTTGAAAAGTCTTAAAGGGAGTCATTAATGAATTTTTAGGCATTAAAAGAGATGACAACTACAGTCAGTTGGTGACAGTACTTCTACAAAAATACCATCAACTCGGATGCAACATGTCCCTAAAAAATTCCATTTTCTCTACTCACACCTGAAAATTTTCCTTCCTAGTTGTGGTGTTGTCAGTGATGAACACGGAGAAAGATTCCATCAGGATATTTCTGTAATGGAACAAAGATATCAGGGTCATTGGAATGAAACAATTACTGCTGTGAATTACTCCTGGTCTGTGTGTAGGGATACTCCCGAACTCACAAGAGGAAAGCCAAACAACAACGATCTCATACAACCACAACATGATTCTCTTCAGATCCAACCAACTACCATTCTTCCATCAATTAAGAACTCTTAGAATGTAACTCTCATTAAAAAAAGTCAAATGAATGTTCTATGTTATTGGTATATGTAATTAAAATGTATAATTTTCTCTTAATTCGTTAAAATACTTCCACCTACTGTGCGTCACAAAAACTAGAGCTAATAAAACTTTTTTTCATACTCGTTTTTCTCAACCAAAAATTAGTAAATCTAACTCATGAAGTGAAGGAAACACTTAAAAAGAGATTTTTTTGTTGGAAAATATAGTTTTACCCCAGTAAAGAGTATCTACCATAAGCATTTAACATATTTTAACTCATTTCTTCACTTACTTTCTTGTTTGATGTGGATTCTTTGAACAGTGACAAGGTCAATATAATTATAAAATAATAATTTTTACAGAAGAAAATTTTGTAATTTCACTGTTTATATAAAAATTCTACACGAAAGTCTGAGTTTTCTAGATGGGAGCTGGACCTGAAAAAGATCTCTACAGGGTAATGGATCTTTCTGTCATCATATTGCTTAAAAATAAACAAATAAATAAAAAACAGACAAATACTTTTCTATAAATGTTAAAGACTAAACCAAAATTAGTTTTTAACTTTATTTTTATGACTACTATAATGTACACGTAGTCAATTTTTAATCTTTGAACTGTTTTTGTTCCCAAATAAGTTCAAATGTAATATATGAAGATTATTTAAACTATGTTTAAACTAAAAAATTAATATTTTTATCACTTTAATAGTTATGATAAAAATCATGATAAATCACTGTAAAGTCAGATTTTTGTTAAAACAAGCAGACAGACCTTTTTTTAATTTAAAATTCAAGATAAAATTATCATATTCAAATAAGTAAAAATCATCTATAGAACTGACAAATATTTTATCAGACCAATCTCTGTAGTTGTAATATGTAGATAATAAACTTTCTTAATTTTTTTTTTTTTAATGTCTCCTGATGACCTAGTTCTGAATACGGTATTAACACGCGCAATTAATACACATTTTTAACCACTATTATTTATCTAAAATAAGTGCGTGATTAACGTAAGATAACGATTTAAATATATCATTGAGAAAATACTTATTAAACATTTTTTTTTTTAAATCACGTAGTAAATTACGCGAATAAGTACGGCATGTTGAAATTCAAACGTTGATTGCAATCTATTATTTTAACCGAAAACCTTTCTTATTACTCAGTTTCAACTTATTTTTTGTTAGGAAAAGGTATTTAACAATAGGCTGAAAATTAAATAAATTGATAATAACAATAGCCTTTTTATAAAAAAAAATTCTATTGTGTCGGGAACAGGAACAAAAACCACCGTCTGTGGTTACATTAGTTTTCTGTTAGCTACATTTAAATTTAAAGTTGGATTATTTTCACTTATTACTTGGAATAAAATATTCCATAACCTATTGTGTTTTTATGAAATGTTTAATCTATTCATGTTAGTAGTAGATTTTCTCAGTACTGTGACATCTATACAAGTATTTCTTGACTTTTTAATACCTTATGTTTGCTAACTAACAAATATTTAAATTGAACTAACATGAGATCAGTGGTGCTAGTAACACCTTTTGTTTTATTAACATATGGTTCCAATCATATAGCAAGCATTTGCAGTGATCAGACATTTCAAGATATGACCTAACCAGTTGTTGCCACACTTATGCCAATTTTTGTATTACTATTTTTAAATCGGTCAAAACCTTCATTTAAATCTAAAAATACAAGAGATAAGTTTTTCTAATCTATTTGTACCCATCACCTTTTTTACATTAGTTTCTAATGAACTTTTCATTAATCCTTATTTTAATTTATGCTGTCTTGCAGCAAACATATTTTGTTTATTCTACACTATTAGTAACATAAATTAACTAAGCAGCCAAGTATAATTATGGCAAAAATATTTATAACAATCAGTAGCCTAACTGTAAGACACTGAATTGAAAATACAATGTACACTATTTACAGCAGAACCCTCTGTCAGTTCCCAGCAGATTTTTGCCTATCTTTGTCTTAAGTTATTGTGAAATGCAAACTAAGTGAATAATTGTCGCCTTGGTTTAGAAGCTTGGTTAAATTCAATTATTTAGATCTTTGTTTTACTGACAACCCTCTGCGGAGCCACCATTCGAAAGTGCTTGCACCAATGGGTGGCAATGAGGAGGCATGGGGACTCTTCTGCCTTGCCACAATAGCAATAAATAAAAGACCAAGTTCTCATTCTCGTGCAGCTCTCTTTGCATAGGAATTGAATTTGAGGTGCTGGCATCAAGACTGAGTCCTGGCCCTTGGGTGGGAGTTTGGGGTTGACTACATTAGCTTTAGCATAAAAATGGAAAAAAATCTTTGTTTTACTGGTTCTGTTAAATTTTCATAAATAATAATCACTATCATTTTATATTATAAATTAATTTTATTAAAATATTTGAACTTGTAATAACATTATTTTACCAACATTGTATTAACATATATTGATGGCTGGCAGAAGACTGACTGTTCTAGTAGAGAGCCAGAATTAATGAAAGCTTTGCTTTCAGCTTGGATGGTGCCAAATGAACCACCAGGAGCTGTAGAGCTGTCCAAAAGACTTTTAAAAATTAAAAGTCAATCTTTAAAATAAAATTTAGTTCCTCATTTAAATAACCCTGCGTCTTAACACTAAGTAATAGAAAAAATTTAAAAATGATTTTTTTTGTTCTTTGCATAATGTTTCCATTTCTGTACTCTTTTTTAAAATTTTATTGATCCCAGTACATCAAAGGAAAAAAACTGTAATGATAAAACCATCCAGAAATTTCATGTATAATTTTTTAGGATTGAAGGGAAGCTAAGAATCTTATTTTACAATTTTTTTAATGTTAAAATTAAATGGAAGTCTTGATAAAGATTTACCCTCAGTCACATCAGTGTTTGAATAAAGAGAATAATTCTAGAAGGCATATTCACACTACACATTTTCATACCTGTGTATTAAGACATTAAAACTAATCTATATCGTTCAAAAAATGATGGTTAGTTAGTCATCAGTTCTTATTTGTGGGTATTGTTTTTTATTTTGTAATTTGCTACAAACTTCAGTTACAACCAAATTAAAATTATGACATAAATTAACAAGTCTCCATTATTTAAAAACACATTGCTCAGTATTATTATCTCCTCCCTCTATTAATTCCTATCAGCTACAACATACAAATAAAGATTTAACAAAGTAAAATATATGTGAAATGAAACTACATAATTGTAGTAAATATGCTGAAATTCATTAAAAAAACTTTTCCTAATGCAGAAGTAAGATATTAAATTAAATTTAATCAATTTTTTGGATGTTCTCACTGTAGGCAAAAATTTCATTCTGACAAAAGAATGTCACATTCTCACATTCACATGCGAATTCACCTTACATATCACATTCTCACTATTACATAATAAGGAAAAAACATAGAATGAACGATTTTAAATATTTTCTAACTTATCACTAGTATGTTTTATAAGCATTACTAACCGATCAGTGACTTAAACTTATGCAAATAGAATCTATTTGCAATATGACATGGAAAATAAACTGACGTACAATTTAATTTATGTTTATGAGCTTATACATTCATTAAGAAATATATATAAGAAAAACTGTATTATTTTCTTGCAAAAACTTGTAATCGCATTGAAATACTATATTTATTACTTTCAGGACAAAACTTCTGCCACACTTTACATATCATGGATTCAACAGGAGCCAGTGTAGTAGTCAACAAAAAGTGTGCCAACAGTTCAGAATGCTGGCCTTTAGGCGTTGGTTGTGTTCTCATAGATGCACAGAAAGTAATTTACTCATAGTTTAATTATTTCTTTCCTAAATTATTTATATATTTGGTAGAAACCAATTAGTATATTTATTTAGAATAAAAAGAACCTTACTTATTGAAATATTATTTCAAACTACTGGATTACAGTATGTTGATTCTAGACAGAAAACAAGTCAGATCGTTTTGAATCATATTGCTTCATTCACTAAAAAACATAAAATATATGAATAGTTTATTGTATTAAAAACTGGCTGTTAATACTTTATTGTTGTTATAAAAACTGATTCTCAATTCATTTCATAAAAATAAATATGTTCCACCAACAATAGCAGAAATATGATAAGTTTTATGATAAAATATATTGCACGCTTTTGGCATTTATTAATGTCTAATGACCAATCCAGTCCGAGGCAGATAAAATGTACTGTTAAGATAAAAAATAAAACAACTCAAAAAACAGATAAATGTTACACACATTAGATTTTTTACATCAATATATTTACAAAACGGCTACCATATATCTGTTTAAAGTGATAGCTATCATAAAATTTACCACATTGGAAAAAATAATAACTTTTCAAACACAGCTTAAATATTTATGTATCCTGTTGCAATCTAAAATATAGTTTTCCTATTATGGTACAAGTAGTTCATTTGAATAATTTTAGATCACCCTACAAGTTAAATTAAGTGCAGTATTTTTGTTAGCCAACAAAGTATAGCCACTCTATTACCAATTTTTAATGAGTGTACAGTGCAAGATGCCCTAGCAACGTTACTAAAATGGAAAACCATTTGATTATTATTGTAAAAGAACCAACAACCATGAATCATATATTGACTCTTGCCAAAAGATGTAAATTTTCCTACAAAACTGGCAATATTTATTCAAAAAGTCTCTAAAACTTGTGCTATTATGATATTATTATATTGATGCTAAGGTGATAGTATTAACTTATCCCCAAAAATCTTACATCATATCTGAAAAGCTAAACAGTTCTTGACAAGACTTGATTACAAATGCATATAATCTTTCTTTAACAATTATCCATGTTATGAGCATTAATTCATCACTTGATAATTTTGATACTTCAGTATAAGTGTGACTGAAAAATAAATAAATTTAGTTTACAAAATTCAAGTCAGCAATAACCACTTGCAATGTGGAAAATCTGGTGATAAAAGGTTTAATACCAAAATAACATGGAAAAGGTTATTAGGTTCATTCCAAAAGCATTGGATATTTTTCAAGTTTTTTTTTTAGTTGTTCTTCAAAGTTTCAAAAATCTATTCTTCAATATTTATGTTTTGAATCTCTTCTCAAAGATAAGCCATTTATTTGTAATACTGTAACAGAATGTATAAAATCTTAAGACAAATAAGTACCTAATTTTTAGATATTTTTTATTCTATTTAAACGTAATTTTCATTCTTGTTTTGCTCAAACAAAATACTTTTCCTAACTGAATCTCTTCACAAGTAAATACATTATAAGCCCAAAAGTATGATACTAACTTCCAAAAAAAAATTTAATTTGTGAATTAAAAATAAACTCCGGCTTTTATTTAACAACAGGATGCATAATTACTAAATTATCAAAATGATTCAAATTTTTTCTGATGTCACCACTGATTCAACACCCAAACTGAATCCTCAAAGTACCCAAATATCTAAAACTAACACCCAAAATATAATCAGATCTTCTTCTTGGAATATTCTCATTCATTTAGACTACTTGGCTAATTCTTGAAGGTAAGTTGTCATGGACAGAATAGTGTCAATAAAGATATTTTATTCTCATTAAATTCGCAAAATCAGCTAATGGATGAGCTTACGATAACGGTGTAACTGACTGGTGTTATTTTATATCTGATAAAAATTGAATGATTCAAAGTGCTTAAAACAAAGAAGTCTCAAAAAGTTGCAAATAACAATTACTACAATCATTGTAAATAATAATAATAAAAATTACAAAATACAACATCTAAATACATTTTTATGTTTGTAAAAAATATTTTTACAATTTTGTTGTTACTATATTAAACAACACAACAAAATGTGATAACATTTTTAAGGGATTACAAGAATCACTTTCATAATTCTGGACCTTTCTTTTCTATAGAACATCTTGGAGAAAATCAGCAGCATATCTGAAAAGAGTAGTTTTAATCTTTTATTTAATATAATAAATAATAATAAAATTGATCTATATTGTTTGTTTAATATGTTTTATCTTTAATAACTTGTGACTATAAACTAATGTTGTTGAAAACTTAGTTTTTATTGTGCTGTAATAAATTAGCATGATGTAATTATTTTCTAAAAGTATCCTACTTCTTTAAGATAATTTGTAAAATTTAAATGTAGAAAAACATCATGTTCTCATGTATAAATTGTACCCGTGGGTGAATCTCACTATTCTCTCTAATGAAATATAAAAAATAATTTATAGAAAAGTCTAGATGCACATTCACTACACTAGATATATTCAGGTACTACACACAACTAAAGACAACTTTATAAATCACCTCAGGACATACAAAGATTCCAATTTAATGTATAGCTTACAAAATTAAAGACTTCAACATTCCAAAAAAATATAAAATTTTCTATCAAATATTTGGCAAAAACAATAAATTAAACATGTTGTTTCACCACATACCTAAGGAGTTTCGTAACTTTTTAAGAAGAGCATTATTATTAACACCACTACCTCTTAACTCCAAGAAAAGTTTAACAATAAATAGTTTAAAACTATTTAATAATAACAAATAAACTGGCATAATGGAACATAAATTAATTTCAATATTTTTAACCAATTTACTTACAATACCATTCACAAAAAAAAAGGGTGCAACAAAATGTATTCAAAGAAAAACAAACATTAAACAAATCAGCAATTTCATGAATTTTAATAATCCTCTCATTCTTCCAGTCAGCCCACAATAGCAACAACAGACTGCACACTTTCAAATACAGCATGATATTCATTTGACACACCATACCGTGATAACAGTTTCCCTCAGGGAAGAAAACCTTTAATCATGGACCTTGGACAATACTGCTACAAACTTATATACCATAAGAATCCTGAATAGTTTCTTGTCTGATGCCAGACAAGGATAAGGAACTTATAAGGATAAGGAAATATGAACTTCCTTCATATTTCATGGTGCAGTTCGTATTTTAAATATGCAGTTTTTAACTATGTGCCATTGCGTAAAGCCTATATAAAGCCTGTATATGTAAAGCGTATAACTTAGCTAATGTAACCATTAGGCTAAGTTAGAAATAGATGCCAAAAATTTGGTTTTATATGATCAATAATTGTACAAAAAAAACAGAAAGGCACAAAGTAAATTTCGATTAAAACAACTTACAGTAATGGCAAGTCCATAATCCTATTTTTTCAATTATTATAAAAAAAAAATTCACATAAGAAATATAGTAATAAATTTTTGTTCCCTGACAATGTAATTCTATGTGATAAATAAAAGGGACAGTTGGCACAGGTTATTGCCACAAAAATGAAAGGTCTTCATTTGGGAACTCTCTTCCAATATAATTTGATGCTTTGTTAAGATTTATTTGCAAAGTTAAAAAAATTTTATGTTAATTTAAAATTCATAATTTCAGGAACTTAGGTTTTCGCTGTGTAAACCCTTGAAATCATTATCATTGAAGGCATTATAGCTTACAGCTTGAGTTGAAGAATGGTACAAGTGGTAGAATAGCCAAATCATGAACTACAGTTAAGGAAATTAAGCAACTGCTAAACTAAGTGTTCTTGAGAATAATTCAATAACAACAGTGTCAAAGATTAAATTGTTTGGGTAGTACAATACTTTATAGTTTAAAACCATCAATTTTTTTAGCCATGGAAGTTTCTGGTATTCCCATGTCCTATTAATATAATAAAATGCTCCTAACTGTAATTGCTCTTAAATACTTCACTTAGAATATTTAAATATACTGGCCCATCAAAGGCAAGTTATATCAGACTGCTAGAAATTCAATCATTCTACCTGAGAAACCATACAACAGATATTTCTTATAAAGGTCTTGTAATTTCTTTTTGTACTTTAATTTGTAGTTAAACAAGAAAGTGCTGTATTTTAGTTCTACTGCAATAACTGAATGTTGCTATATGCTACTCTGAACTGCCTTTCATCTTGTTTATTCACAGTCTTCAGTATAATAATTTTAATTTTGAAGCTAACTTCATATGAACTATATCACTGTCTTCTGTTTACAATAAAATTAAAAATTAAGTCAAATATATATAAAAGATTATAAAACTAAAAAATATTATATAAATAATTATTAAAAAAAAATTAATAGGCAATAACAGCTAAACCAATTTTAGCTATTAATCACAGTAACAAATACAATGAGCTGTTTAAAACAGCTGCTAGTAACAAAAGGATGAAAAAAATTCAAAGAGAAGTAAATATTAGTTATTATAATCACAATTACAAGAAGTTTTGCATCTTAAGGATTTGTTTGTGTGACTATTTTAATAAAAAAAAGTATGTGTATAAATGATAATTGTTTACACTGAATACAATCTGCAACCTAAATTAAAAAATTCTAGTTTGAACTAGTTTTAAGAGAAAATATAATACAGGGTAGTAACAATTAATGATAGCAAATATCATAATAAAATATTTATATAATTTGTAGAAAACTTTTATCTTGCACATGTAAGTATGAGATATGAAAGTTCCCTCCATTCACTAAAAACACATTGTTAAGGTGATACTTCAAGTTATGTTGTCAATATACAAAACAAAAATAAACTAGAGAATAGTTTTGCTTTGGCAAGTCTTCTTGAGTAAGCAGAGAGGCTGCTTCAAGGTTAATTAACCTGACCTGACCTGCACAAAGGAAGCGGTAGGGAGGGTGAATGTTCAGCGGCTGAAGAAGGCTTTGAAGCTCTCCTTTGGATTAGTCATGTTCAAGATCATCCCTTTCTTGCTTATCTATCCTTTCTTTCTGCTTGTTCTCTTCCTTTTCATGATCTGTAAGTTTTGTTGTACTATGAACTGTAAGGCAAGTTTTGTTTCAAAGGTTGAGTGAAATCTAAATTTTAATAAAAAGAATAAAAACTTTTGCTTTTTTGTTTTTAGGTTTGTGTTGCATGCTGTGATGAAATGTACTGCAATGTAACTGTGCCCACAAACCAGTCAACTGCTGTATATTCACAAAAACGCACAAAACCTAGGCCAACAATTATGCCAAGCAGCTCATCACAGGAGAAGAAAAGTCTAACAGCAATATCTTCATTATCACTATTTCTTTCAACACTCAGTGTTATGGCATTATTTTGACCTGTTGGTAAATAAAACATTGGTGGTTGCCTATAAAGTATTCATTTCAAAATATTAACGAAAATCAGGGTTTATAATATTATATAAAAATACTTCAGAGTCTAATGAACTGTTACAGTAGAATTGTTATAAGATGTGAACAGTAAATAAAAACTATTTTCTTACTTTAAATAATTAATAAATTTACTATTTACTCAAACTACATTTTTGATAATGCAAAATAAATTCTATGTACATGGCTTTTGTACAATTTCCTATAAAAACACATGATTATTTGTTTTACACTCCGAAAAATATTCATAAGAATACTGTATGATAAAAAAATTATTTAAAAATGTCAGTAATATGTTAAAATATATTAATTCAACTTTATATAATTGTATAACTTAATAAAAGTTGTTTTCTTTTTTTTAATGTGATGATTAACTACTCTTCAGTATTAATAAGCTGAACTAAAAGAACCTTGGGAAGGTTATTAGAATGTTTTTGTGCAAAGTTAGCTTGTTATGATTTAATGTACCATAACTTCCATTGTTGTATTTTCTTCTAAGAAAAAAACTTTTAATGAGGGAAATCAGAAAACGGACACACAACTACATATCTTACATTAGCCGGAATTTGATACAAAAATAAAACTCGTGTATAGAGATACTGGTATTGTTTTGAAATGTTGGCTCCAATTTCCAAAGCATATTCAGAGCCTCTTGCGTACTACGCTCCAATTCTGTAATGAATCAGAGATACACAATAAAATTCATGTTCTGCACAATAAACCCCTATCATTTCACTATCTTTTAGGTTAATATATTATTAGAGAATCTAAGTAATATCAAAATAAAAAACTCAAAATAATAAAGCATATTGCTACTAATTGTAGTATAGAATTATAAATGAATGAATAAAATTAATATTAAGATATATGAAATCTTAACAATAGAAGAAATAAAACATAACAGCTGTGTAACCACATAATAAACAAATAATGTTTGTAGAGAATACTAACTTAATTATATAACTAAATAGTACTACAAAACTTCATTCAAAACAAATAGTACAATACTTAATAAATTTGATTTTAATCATATTTATAATAAAGCTGTATAGATAAAATAAATATGGTAAAAAAAATTTTGAAAATTTTTATAAAAATAATTAAAGAAAGTTTTAGAATATAACAGGAATACATAATAGTATATAAACATAATAAAAAAGACAAACTCCACAATCATAGTTGAAAATCAATACAGCTTTTAATGAAAGAATATTTCAAATATAAAATTAACATAGTGTTAGATAATTACATACAAAATAAGTTTTAAAGACTATTACTGATTATGAAAACGGAATTAATAAAGTTTAAAAATGATTTTTCAGTTAAAAATCATGATACATTTTAAAATAAACATAATTCATACCTCTAAATTTTGGATGCAATCCAATAATTAGTTAATCTCTTAGTTATCATTTTCACAATCACATTGTTCTTTTATTAATAATTATAGTTATGATAATCAGTTTTAATTTGTGGCTGGAGAAGGAATCATTCTTCTTTAATAATTAAAAACAATTTTAATGGATACCCATGATGAAGCAAAATCATATAAACAGAGGGGTCCAAAAAATGCACTCGCTATTTGTAATTAAATAATATCTAAACAAAAGACTTACACTCTAATCAAATATGTAGTGTAGTGGTATTAAATTTGTTGTGGTAGATGAAGTTGACAATTTATGCCGCACATGCATGGGTAATTGGTGGTGGAACAAGCCAGTGCAGCAGAAGACAGATGGGTAGTAACAATGGCTGAGGTTTGCTTATCGTTGTTGAATGCAAGGCTATACTGAAGTGAGAACATTTACAAGGTACAATGACAGTAGCAGAGAGATTTTGAACATCTTGAAAATCCTCACACTCATGTGGACAAGGAAGTGAATCTACTGGGGATTGCTCAATCAGTGCGTTGTTTGATTGGTACTCCTTTTACAAGAGTACCATTACTGGTGAGGCGTATCTTGTATATGCTTCATAAAAGTTTGCCTGCCATCCAAATCCTGTAAGGTGGTGAACTTTTTTAAGTAAGATGTTAAGTTGTATCTTGATAAAACTCTATCCGGACAGAGGTTGGATCAAAGAGGTGATGTAGAGTACCCTCCTCAGTTTTCTGATTTGAAACCTCTGGTGTTCTATTTCTGGGAGACCATCAAGAATGACATGTATCAACAAAAACCAGCCGCAATCGCTACATGAAAAAATCACAATCATGCGCTGCCATTATGCCAGATACACTAACAGCCATAGTTCAGTGTGCAGTTTGGCGCTATGGAATTTTATAGAAGCTGCTGGTGATTATTTTTAACATATACCATAACCCTCTCTCTATGTCAGAAATTGTCATGTCAAGTCAAATTTGTCACAAAACATGGACTAGCAAAGAATGAGTACATGTTTTTGGACCCCTCTATACAGTATATGAATAAATACAGTAAGTCATCATTACTATATATACATATACAAAATAAATATATGTAAATGTTTGTCTGTCGAACCATCACTCTTGAAGGCTAGCCTGTAATAAAATTTATAAGAAAAGTTTTCTTTTCTTCTCACACAAACTGTCTGCTAAAAACCAAGATTCTTCAACTTTCCAAAAATTCTTTAACAGAATAAATTGCTTCATAGTAAGCATTAAGCTGCAGTAACTGAATAAAAAATTATATTTTCAAAAAAAAAAGTTGATAATTTATGAGAAAGGTAATAAACATCATAAATAAGAAGAATTAGTGCTTGTGAATGAAAGAATGAATTAAATGTTCCTGTGGTCAGGCAGCTCTTCAGGCTTTTTCATAATGTTTCATCTACTTTCTTGTTAAACTTAATTTTCATCTAATTTGTCTTCACACTCTGTATTATATGTATAAATATTCTTGCTATAAAACAAATTCTTTAAGCTTGTTTCTATACAAAAGAATTTGTAAAATATAAAAGATATACCATCCCTCTGATTTCTACAAATAAAGGGCAGATACTCACCCTTTAGGTTTTGATATTATCCTCTAGATTATATAATTCTTGAAAATATAGGTTAGGCTTACCAATCTGTAATTATCAATAATTCACTCAACCTTTATTAAATATTGGAAAAAATTTCTATCACTGAACCATTCAGGAAATTTTAGACCATTCAGTCTCTTTGGCCAATACCCTTTGACTGGTTTAGAAGCCAACAGCCTCATATCCTTCAGCCAAAGCAGACATTAGAACTTTAAACTTCCTTACATTTAGTGTCACTCTTGACCTCACACTAGCTGAGGCACTTCTCAGATTCTCAAAGAACATCAGCTACTCAAACTGCTCCTGAAATACCCTCATAAGAGGTTCAGAGCTACCAAGTTTGCAATCAGACATCAAAAATTTCAATGACATCTTCCTTTGCCCGGGTAGAAGTCCCTGCTTGATTTTCTTCATCTCCGGAGAAGACTGACAAATCGTCAATCCTCACCTCCAGAACCTCAGTGGCCCAAACCCTCTTGGATTGTTACTTGGTTTCAACTTCCCACATCACCACCAGATAAACCTTATCTTAACTCATGAGCAAGGTCACAAATACGACAACCCAAATTCTTGCTGCCTGCAGTGAGCTACGAACAGGTCGGACTGTAAATCCTCCTGTTGCTTACACCTCTTAACCACTGTTGGATCGGTCACATAGATATTTGTTGCGCAAGCAAGTCATGCAACCCTAGATTCCAGACCAAAGCCCTAGGAGTGTAAGCAGAACTATGATTTGGTTTAGAATTAACTAGACCAAATCCTTGTTTAAATCAGGTAGCAAGTCATTGTCACTCCTTCACCACATGCCCTTCAGAACCTGAAAAATGTAGTTTTGATGGGACCTCGATGAGGCAGGTGCACATCAAACCTAGCCTGAGTACCAAACTTGGCAGAAGAGAGCAACTTTTGAGTCTTTACATAAAAGTCCAGATCTTGCAATACTTTAATCTACACACTATTCAAACCAGTGGCAGTACATGCAACCATTAGCTTAAACAATAGCCATAGACAAACTCAAAGCACAACTCTGGATGCATAAGAAGAACCAGAGACAGTAATTTATAATGCTCTCCAATGTTTTACTTGTGTACGTACCCAGACAGCTAATAAACACTTTTTAACACTGAAACAACTCATATAAGCCATTGTTCCATATTCAACTATGTTTAAGGTCATCCCACCATGAATGAACAAACTGAATGATCCGCAATATTTACAATTAGCGATAACAGTGATGAGAATTGGCAGGAGTTGAGCCCAATATCAAGCTGGATTTATTAAGTTTAAAGGGACTTCCTGCACACATAGTATGTCTTGATGAATTTTTAGAAACTGAAGTATTGCAAGTACGACTAACAAATTAATCATCGTCAATGATTAACTATTAAACTAATACTGATTTAGCCTGATATAGTCATTCCCACACTGGTGAATCTCACCACTAGATATTATGTAATTTTTCTTCTTTGGATTTTTTTTTATAAACTAGGTAGCAGACTTTAATAGTTTATAAGCAATAATAAAGAAAAAAATCTTCCTCTTAAAATCTTATTAATCAGAGAAATATATGTTTAAAAATTTGTTTTTTTTAATTTATCTAAAATGAAAATCAAAGTAACAAATTATAACATTTTATTTCAGCAACATTTTTTTTTGTTTTAGATCATGCTTTATAATTATTGTCATTAATTTGAATACTGACTGGAAGCAACTCTTGTTCCTGCTTAACAAAAGGGGTTACTTTAACCAGCTGAGATGACCCACCTCCTTTCTTAATAACAGCAAGCATTGCAGATCCATTATTACTTGAATAACTAATACTTCTTGCAGTGATAGTTGCCTGATTAAAATCAATAAGATTCTGTAAAACAAATAACACCAGCAACCATATTTTTTTTATTTATATAAAACATTAAATATCTGCGTATTAAAGCATAATCATTTAAAAAAATTCAAAGAGTATAAAAAAAAAGTAAATGCTCATTAATTGCAACACATTTTTTACTGTCAAAAGAAATTTATACAATAAGAAAAATAACTCTTTTGAAAAAATATTAACAATTTTTAAGTAGTTCCAAGTTAAAAGAAATATATTTATATATATATAGCAATGCTGAACAAAACCTGTTAATTTGTGCTTGAAAACATCTAAAATAATTTCAGGATTGACTTTCTTACCTGGATAAGATTCACATCACATTACCTATAAAGTACAACCATACATGCAACTACAGAAGAATAAAATAGTCTGTTTTGCTTAATTTTATATAAATGCATCATCAGTATATTATAATTGTTTTTAATTAAAATATTTTAACTTAAGCTATTTTTTTACTGATAAGGAGAACTGAAATTTACATTGCAACAAACATCATTATTTATTAATCCATTAACTCTGATGGCATAATAAAATTAATATAACTAGTTCCGACATCTTTTACTAGATATGTATTTACATGTATTTATTGAAAGATGAAAATTCCACCAATGAGATGGTATAGAATATAAAAATGAATTTACACTGATTTATACATATGTTCAAAGAAACTATGTAAAATTATGTACAAATCAGATGCAAGTTGTTCTCTAGTAAGTTATAATTACTTTTTTGTAATAACTAATTCACCCACAAAATCAAAAATGATATTCAGAGATTAATGTATGTTATTTAATAAGTAATCTGCAAGCAGATTTTTTATGTTAATGTAAAATAGCTAAAGTTTTTCTATGGCTGTAGGAGATGTATCACTTCGTGAATACAGCTGTGAAAGATACAATCATCAAACTGAGAAGATAGGCATAAAGGTGTGGCTGAAAAAAAAGTATTTGCTGCATGAATTCTGCTAGTGACAAACATCCTAGCAGTCTCAGTAGAAATATTGGTGCTGATTAAAATGATTATCTGCAACTATACCTTTCTCCAAATTCCGATAACAATGAGGATTACCTATCCAGTCTGTTATCATAGATTCCTTTGGCCTGGTTAGTAATCTGTGATTTCAATGCCTATCACTATTCATGGGGCTGTTGTTCTTCCTTCGGCACTGTAGTTGATCAATTGAAGCAGAACTTAAATCTTTCCTTATTGAGCAATTGCTCACACACTTTGTCATCTTAATCATGTACATTTTTGAATGTTGATCTGCTCTAACATTTATCAACCCTATTCCCATTTTATTTGGCATGTTCTCAATAATTAAGTAATCAGATTGGCTGTTTTCTCCATTAGTAATAGTGATTTGCCTCTGAGTCAGCCACACCAGATGGGCGATTTGGAAAGCAGACTGGATTGGATACAAGGATTCCTTTGGCCAGTATGAGAAGAGTGGTAGCACGATCCACAAACTTGCCAAATTTACACATCTGATACTCAATAATGCAAATGAATAAATTCATCCTTTAACATCTGAAGAGCCAAGGCGGACAGTTGTTCCTTGATGGGATGAAGACTGCAGGAATGCACCAAGGAATCAGAGCAAATCTTTACATAATTTCAATCAAAGACCTATGACTGAATTGCTCTGCACCTTCCCCCAATGCGAGGGGTGTTTGCTGTAGAGTGTTGTATTGAGCTAAAAGGAAATCATGGATGAATTATATTTAACTATCTCATGGTTAACAGTTTCAACGGTTATTTGGAGAAGAGTTCGAAGCATGTGTAGATCAAGTATACAGTTATATACAATGGCAGCTGATTGGATTGGAATCTATGTTACTGTGCCAATTGATATGGCAAAGAATCGTTTAGGTCAGTTTCATTTAAATCATCATACTGTCCAGTGGTTATGAGATATAAGTTGCAGGATTGCTGGGGGGGAGGGGACATTTGTCTCTGTAAAGCATGCAACACAATTCAGTCAGAGAGCTTTTTGAGGACTGCAGGTAAAGCAGTACAGGGCTAGGACTGCACTATTCTGGTGGGATACCAGAGTAGTTCAAGGTAGGGGTTTTACAAAACATATGTAATTACAGGTAGAAAATATTCAAAATTAATTAAACATACCCTTTTCTTTTAAAGAGCTAACTAAGATATGCCTCTAATAACACGTGTGATGCTTTCCCCAGAAATGATAATATCAGGTTTAGTATGTTAGCACATCTCCCAAACACTGTTATATCTTTTGTGTATCTACAATAATTATTTTTTGATCGGGTTCTCAAGAACCTTGATCAGCATTGATGATTCTCATATAAAACCTGTTTGGAATCATGGTATCGTAAAATTAGCCTGTTTGAAATCATGGTGTAAAATTACTGAATTCCAGTTTTCTCTGGAGAAAAAACAAAATCCATTTTTGTTTTATGCTTGAAGGAACATGTTGAACCTCAACTGTTTCTTCATAGTGAAGCATGTATACATAGGTTAAATTTTTAGGAATGTGTAATTCTATCTAATACCTGACCAGGTACTGATGCATGTTTCACGTCTACAGAGTCCTGTGGAAAGACAAGTGATGGACAATAATAAGCTATATCTCTGAAAAAGATGAAGTAGCTCGCATTAAAATGTAACCAATTCAGCAGAGTTTTCTTTGCTGCAGCATTCACCAATCAGCATATTAATCAATATGAGGAACAGCCAAGATCTACTGCTTCTCACACCATCAGAGCTCAGCACCTTTTCTTATCCCTAAATACACAATTACCTCCAGTACTTCCTGTTACTCAATGTCATTGGCCCTCCCTCATGAATTATTGTATTAGTTTCACTCTATACCAAAAAAAAGACATGAATATGGTTGTCTTACCAGGAAAAGTTTTTAATATTGTGAATAGCTGAATGCTGATGCTTTAGTTTATACGGATGGTAATTATAGTTTAGTTTATATGGATGATAATTCTGTGGACTGTGCTTGCCAATAGAACATACACGTTTGGCCTTTCCAGTGATTTTTCTCAGTCATGTATGTAATTAACAGGACCTTAAACATACTTAACCCAACATTTTGTTACATACTTATCTCTTCAGATTCCATGAATGCCTTGCTAGCAATTAGATGTGTACTCCAACCATACTGTCTGTGATACAGTTTTATCTCTGAAATAACTAGGCATAAAACAATGGTGAGCTTGTGAATCCCTTGTCATAATAGATCAGGCAACGAGCCTGCTTATCACACAGTGAAAAAGGCCTGTTTGCTGCTCTCGTTCATCAATTTCATTGTTTTTAAACAATCTTGTCTGTTTTCTGAAGACAGGGTTCATGTTGAGTGGCAAAGTGAATGGAGGCTCTTCATGTATGAATAACCCTTGTAAAGAGGTTATTACATGCAGTTTGCAAATAGGGCACACATGGCTTACTAATGGATGTTTAATGACTCAAGACTAATGCACCAGTTTTTATTCGCTGCAACTGTCAACTAACTGAGCAACACATCCTTGGGGACTCTCTTTGTTGTGCAGGATAGCATTGGAAGTTTTAACTAGGTCATACAAAATATCTTGGGCAACAATGTATTTATCTTGTCTTATGAGTAACTATTTCTTAGGCCTGTGCATCTGGATTCAAACGTTCATATTTCTGCCTTTGGCATTGGGCCATTTTATTGTTTCATGCCAGATTTTTAATGTTTTTTTTTTTTTTTTATCCTTGCCATTCGCACAGTTGTTTTCAGTAGTTGAAATTTTTAAAGTAAATTTTTTTAATTTACTTTGGTAATTGTGTTCAGGCACTGACGACACCTCATTATGCACCCAGGATAAAAAAATTAACAGCTAATAAAAGTGCAAAGTAATACTGTCTGTTGACTATGTAACCTTGTGGTAAGAACTGTATCGTGAACAGTATTCATTGGTAAAAAATGAACAATAAGAAGAACCTAAACATTTCATTGAACTTTGTTTTTTTTTTCAGTTTTGGTTATAAAATTAGTGGACTTACAATTCAGTGTCCTAACCATACAATCATGATATATTTGAGTAATTCAGCACAATCACCAATGCAGGCTAATAATTGTTCTGTGATTTTGTTTTTGTTGAAAATTCAAAACGGTTTTGGGATGAATTTTGCTGCTACTCATTTCTTAGCAAAAAGTTTTTCAAATAACCCATAAGATATTCCCAACTCTCCCTTTTAGTGCTTTGATAATTATTGATTAAATCTTTTTAATATTATTATTGGTAGGAAATACCAATAAGTATGAGTACTGGAATACTCTTTTCAATACTCTTATTGGTTGTTAATCTTTTAGGATGATGTCATCTTTATGGCCTTCTAGAAACCAATTGTATCATTCATAAAAACTGAATTCTCGCAATCATATTACTGTAACTGAATTAGATTTATTATTTTCGCGTATTTATTATCACAGAAATTTTATCTAAAATATTATTTAACTTGCTCTTAGTGAACAATTGATGATTTCATAACTTAAAACTCTCAAGGAAACTACGCAACAATAAACAATTTTAATGAATAAAATACTTCTGAGTTATCAAATGTGTTAAACAAGAAATATTTATTGATCATTTAAATATCTAAATTCATTTAAATTTAAAATGCAATATATTTTAAATCTACATAAATTATAATATCGCATGGTTACTGAATATTAACATCACATAATTTTTTTTATATGTATCAGAATTTACAGGGGTGCATATGAATCAACCACCTGAACAATAAAGCTAACTGAATTAGGTAAAAAAAATTACTTTTCCTTAAATTAGACTGAATATTAACTAAAATTTTGAGAGATAATATGTAAACTGAAATTATATTAAAATGTTTTTATTATTTTTATAAACAGATCACTTTCTCAACCATCCATCAGACAAACATATGCAAAAAAAAGAAGTAAACTGTATGAACTTAACGACTGCAGATAGCCTATAATCTGTAAAATGTAAATTGCAGGATCGATAATAAAACTGACATGATGTTTGTTTAAAAGAAATAACTTAATGTTAAAAATGCACAATTAAAATTTAATTAAAAACTAAAAAAATCATTAAAAACAACTAAAAGTTACTAAAATTTAAAGATTTTAAAATGATAAAACCTGTAGCGTATGCCAAGATCGAAATAAAAACACATCTGATTAAGATAAAAAAATGACCACATGCTTTATGGGAAATTACATAAATATCTGAAAAACAGTAATACAAATGTTTGAATATAAACGAATAGCCCTAAGGAATCACAAAATATAAGATAGCTTTGTTTCATCATCCCCTAGAATAGTTCAAACGTTAGCCCCCCAGATTAAACTTGCGACGTAATGCCGCCTAACAGATATAATCCATCAAGGGTGTGGTGCACCACACCCTTGTATGTTAAATATTCTCAGCATTACAATATTTTTAGACATTTTACCTTCAGCTCCTGTAAATATGTCACCAATGTTAGTTGTTGAAATTTAACCAACATGGATGCTTCAACTGCTTCACTATGTAAATACAGTTCAATCTGGAGAAGCAAATGGACTTTGTTTTTTCTGGGGAAAACAAGATCCAGCAAATATACTTCATGATTCTAAGAGGGTTGTGTTTTGTAGCAGCCCCTCACCAGTAGCTAACGTTCTACATGCTATGTAAATTGAAAAATCATCTGCAAATAAAGAACCGGTTTACACAGTTTTTTTTTAATATTTATGACTACGGCAAATAAAGTAACACTTAGGATACTTCCCTGAGGAACTTTGTTTCCTAATGCGAAAGTTTGAGATATCATTCCAACTCAAACTTGGAAGGACCAACTACCGACAGAACCCCAGATAACATACCTTTATCTAGTGCAGCCCATTCATTAAGTGTATTTAGGATTCTTCTCCTCCATGTGGTGTTATACACCTTTTGCAGGCCAAAAAATGCAGCCACTATTGGCAAAGTAATAAGGCATTTTGAGCAGCATCTTCTAAGGCAACTACATAATTAAAAGATAATCTGCTCTAGCGATGACCACACTGTTCTTGGGTAATTGAGAGTTTCTCTCAAGGTACACTAGACGATGGTTTACTATTTGTTCCCATCACTTTACACAGTAACTAGTCAAAGAGATAGGATGATTACTTATCAGGCATGATTTATCTTTACCCAGTTTCAGTATGGGGATAACAAGTACCTCTGACCAAAACACCTGGTCAGAAAAGATTTTGTTGTAGACAGATAAAAGATGTAGTGCATTATCTGGTAGGTGTGAACCTAATATCATTTCTGGGGGAAGTGTCACAAGAATTATTAAAGATATGTTTTGGCTCATTGTAAGAAAATGAAATGTTTAATTCATTTTGCAACTATCCTATCAATGGGATACTTCCTATCTGCAACATATATCTCACAAACTCAGGGCAGTATGATTTTTTTTTTGGAAGGGTGATAAACGCTAAAGCATTATCACCCAAATTGAAAATAAAATGCTAAAACTAAAACATAAAACAAGGTGTAAACATAAAAGTTGTGAAAATTAATTCACTAAAAACTTATGTCTAATATCACAGGAGAAAGAAAGTTAAAAACTAAAACTAAATTAAAATTAAACATGCTGACTACAACTTAAAGCTAATATCACAGATGAGATACAATCTAAAACTTAAAACTAACACAATGTAAAACAACTAATATTACAGATATAATCTTAAAAATAAAATTTGTAATTAAAATATAAAGCATCATAAAATCCGTAAGTGGTGTAAAAGGCCCCCTTAATGGATAACAAAAAAGGAAAAATTATGTAAATCTTCAATTTTGTTAAAAATATTAACACGTCGGAAGAATCCGAGAACCCTATCTATCACTATATTGTCATTTTTTTTAAGATATGGCGAATATTCTCAGGTAATTTAAATTTGCGACCTAAGGCCACATAACATATGCAATCTGTCGATATAAGGCACATTTAGTCAGTTACATCTTGTACAGATTGGTGCATTTTCTCCTGACATAGGTACCCATGGGTAGCTCTCATATGTCCTATCCGCAATCGACAAAGGAATTATTCCTCGCTATGAATTATTCTGTATGAGGAATCTTGCCATGGCAAGTTATAAACTGAAGTCGTCCAGCAATCTTGCCACTTTGCACGAAGATTGAGTTTTATAGAGTCTACAAAGTCGCATGCAGTAAAACAGGTAGTAAAGATGGTTGACTACACGTGTCCTTAGCTGCATAATCTGCACGTTCATTTCCTGGAATTCCCATATGGCTAGGGATCCAGCAGAAACTCGCTTGTGTGTTACGATGGTTCAACTCAGCAATTGTGTTATAAATTTCTAGGACGATAGGATGTCTGGGATACAAATTTTCGAGGGCTTGGAGAGCACTGCACGAGTCATAACAAATAAGGATATTTCAATAGATAAGGTTAATGATATTCACAGTCTTATTTATTGCATATAGTTCAGCAGTAAGTAAACTTTTGATACTGGGTGGCCAAACACTGACAACAAATGCACAACCAGCGGTATCATCCTGTTTTGATCCATCTGTGTATATTATTGTGTCAGGGTTTACATTGGAAACAATATGGGGAAAGCATTGCTGAAAAAAAGACAGGTGTTTATTTATACTGCCTATTCCCCACAGAGGATATGAACATTGATACGCTGAAAAAACGGGAGGTACGACAACGTTTAAAATATTTATTAACTGTCTGGCCCGTACACCCATAGGTGCAGTATAATGTTGGTGGTCTTCATATCTTTGAAAATTCGAATTTGAAAAAAACTGCGGTAAAAGCCAAGTGATTCGGGTGTCCTTTAAGATGGGACCAATAATAGATTCGAAATTGGTCACGTCTATCCCAAAGTGATGGTTTACTACACTCAACAAGTATGCAAGTAACAGGCATTAAAAGTTGTAAGTACAACTGCCCTAAAGAACCTATCAAATGTGGTCGCTACATCAACTGGCGCAGGTAACAAGATTTTCACCACTTTGCAGATCTATTGATTGTGGTGACGGTACCTATCCACACATGGTTTGAATCTTTCCACACAACTGATGATAGTGTTGTTTGAGAAATGGATTCGACATAAATCAGCTAAGAATTCCATTCAACATATCTAAACACTAGACGGCAAACAGCTCTCACATTGCAGAAGGTGCAAAGCAATTCAGTTGTTGGTCTTCGATTGAAATTTTGTAAAGCCCTGTGCCTATGTTTTAGTGCACCCCTGTACTCTTCATCCCACCAAGGAACAGCAGGCTGCCTCAGCTTCCCATATGTTCAAAAACTTGCTCTTTAGTGCAACCAATTTTGTTATGACCAAAACCCTGACACTGAAAACATGCCTCAGGTTAGATAGATACAGGACCTGTAATGTAATAATTGCACATGGGCAGAGATGTAGCTAATTCTTATATTCTCAGAAACAGTTTGAACCAAGATGGTAAGGATAAGTGAGGATGTTGGCATGTCAACACCATTATCCTTCTTCATGATCCTCTGCATAGAAATGACAAACTGCGATGATAGCTCTTCCAAGATTTGATTGTTCAACATCCCGTAAGTGTTAGTAAAAGATTATTCCCTTGCTGTAATTTACAGAATTATGTGGCTCCACTATTACTTCGTCCTTACCTATAGACCTAAGAGTCAAGAGCTTCCAACTCTGTTCATCATTATTTGCCTCTATTAATAAGGACCACTCCTAAGTTTTTTAATGGACTTTGGATAGACACAAGCTGCTACAAGACACTTGTTTATTAGGAAAGGAGAAATCTCTACAAAGGATTTACCTTCTTGCTTACATTTCATTAGATGAAAATGGATATTAAATAACTACATTTCTAGTTACTTATTTGTTTCCTTATCGCTTGAAAAATCTTCATTTGACAACATTGGTCGAAATTTTTTCAAACTTTCGTGGTTTTTTAAATGGACCAACAACTACTGTAGGATTTGAAATGAGATTGACATATGATTCTCACAAGTACAGACGATAAAAAGGACCACTACAGCAGAGCGCATGCATATTGGAGCTAGAGCTAGCTAATACAACTGGTTTTGCCCAGGTGCCCACAGGACATTGTTTGAGACTTATTATGTAGAGGCATCCACCAATCAGCACGATAGTTTCAATCTTGGATTATAGTTGAGTTTTGTTTTGTCGCAATATCTGAGTGTACGTGTAAGAAAAATTAGTACAGGATGTTGTTGTGTTGTTGAGCAAGGATATATGTTGTCATCTATGCAATGTTCTTGGTGGTTGGTATGCAATGTTCTTGTATGTGTATAGTGTACAGTGTTCTGCAGCTGTATGTTAGTGGTAAAAAAGCTGTATAGTCTAGGCCCTTGGGAACACCAACCCCTGAAGTCTTTAAGAATAAGACTCCCAGTCGAAGGATATGTGACAAAATCTCTTTCAAATCAATGAAATCAAATGAATTGTGAAAATGATAAAAAAAAATTACTATGAATGATTACTGATGTAAATACAAGGCTTTAAAACTATTTTGATCACATTTTTCTACTTATATGCCATCAACTACTGAAAACTCAACACAAAAACAAAATTACAAATCCATTCATGTAAACTATTACAACACTAAGTAAAATAAAACATACTTCTTCTACAACACCATTTTGAAAGGTAATAGCAAAATTATTGTTTGTTGCAGATTCTATCTGATTCCACCCTGTTTCAATATTCTGTCTATTATCTGCTTTATTTTCATCCATGATAAGACAACTGCTAAAACATTCATCAAAATTTGAGCTAAAGCAAAAAAAAAAATAAATATTACATTAAGCTTCACCTGGTTAACTCCACATTTAAATAAAAATATCGTAGCAACTATTGTTTACATAATAGAACTAACTGTTTATAAAGATTTTGTCTAAGGAAAAATAAAAATAATAATAATAAGGGAATAATAATGTATTTATTAAATTTATAGAAATAACAAAATCTACGTAAAGAAATAAAAATAAGAAAGAATGACTTATGAAAGTATTTTATCCCTGATAAAATCTAAAAAAATAAATATAGAAACTGATTACAAAAAAAAAGGCAATACAATAAGTAAAATTAAAAACTGGTTCTTAAAAATTTTGGTGACAAGTATATGGAAGTAATAAATTTGTACACACATACAGACATTTTACAAAGTGAATGTTACATCTGATACCAAATATCAATAACTCATAAAAGTAAATTATTCTTACATTAACTTTTGTATATACGAGGGTCATCCACAAAGTAACCTCCGTTTTGAAATAAAAATTAAACCAGTTGAGATACAAAAATTTTATTATATACAT
>JAAAKQ030247304.1:0-10993 GCA_010016005.3 Zanna intricata | reverse complement strand
AAATAAATAAAAATAAAATTATACATTATTTATCTAAAATTTGGTACAATAAATCTTTTCAGTCCTGTTACCTAATTCATATTTCATCTTAAAGAAGTTACTCATATTAGTCGTGTACATTTTTACAGTATTTTATTTTTACAGAAAAATGCATGTTACAGTTTATTCAAAAAAGTTTAAAATTTTCAAATTTAAGACGTGTGTACAGGAAAACGTCTGTCGGGTTCGCTAGTAATATATATATATATTATTTACCACGAGTTAAAAGAATAACAAATAACTAAAAAAACAGGCCTCAGTTCTATTTCTATTTTTGTTATCTATCTTTAAAGCCTTAGTCTTGAATCTCGTATCAGTGAATCTGATGCACTATAATTGAAGTCTGTTTATCTGTTTATATCTGTATGTCTGTTTATATTTTGTGAAGAAAATTCGCCTGATGGATCTGGTAATATTCTTTCCGATAACTTAAGCGAAAGATTTTTTGAACGAAAAGTTACATTGTCTACGTAAACAATCTGAAGATAGTTTTTATTAGAATGCCGTAAAAAAAAAAAAAACAGGGCATATTGAGACGAAAAAAGTATTGATTGCGTTATATAACTATAGAATCAACCGCAGAAAGCGGTTGAACTATGTGAAAATTTACAAGAATATGTTTTTCAGATTAACCGAAGTTAAAACCAATACCAATAAAATATTAAAAAAGACTTTTACCCTAAAAAAATTGGAGTATTATTCATTTTTCTGACTTTTAACTGTTTCAACGCATTTATTTGAAACCTTTTGTCTTATTTTTTTACTGAATGGTTGTTTAATTAGGGTGGCAATAATTATCAATTCTTTTCATGACGGTTCAGGTTTATATTGTTGAAAAATCATTTGATATGTGATAAATTGCTCAATTTTGTTGAAAAAAGCCGTACTTTTTTCTCGATCTGTAAACAGAGGATAGAACTCAGAAAATTGTTCGGTATACTTCTTTATGACAATTGTGTCCAAAATATTGCCTCGTTATACAATTACAAGAAACAGCACACCATAAACGGATTTTCTTACCGTGAAGTGGTTGTTCAAATATCTGATGAGGATTTTCAGTCAACGAATAGCTGGCGTTGTGAGAATTAATATGCACAGATAAGTGAAACCAAGCCTTATCTGACATGAAATAAAAACTCGGGTCTATCTTTTCATCAACAATATTTTTTAGAAGCAGTCTTAGTAATTAAGATGTTTCGGTTTGTCAGTTCTTTTAAGTTGTTGGACAGATGTTATTCGATATGGTTTCAAATTTAAATCCTGAGAAATCCCGTTAATTAAGAAGTATATTTTATACCATTTTGTTCAGATTTTTTCGGACTGGAAGAAATTTTTCTTTTAATGTCATCTATGGTCTCTGGAGTCCCAACGGATGTTCGCAATTTCGTTTTACGTTTGAAATCGAGTCCGTAGTACCCAATTTTTTAACCAAACCGTGTTTACTACTCATTGCTGGGATAATTGCAATCGGAAATTTCCCGCGAATATTTGACGCGTTTCGTGAAAGGATCCAGTACGCACATAGGATTCCATTATAGCAAACCTTTACTCGATTGAATGAGGCATTTTAGAAAAAAACAACTGAAAAATCGAAACTATGAAGCGTGGACGGTTTACAACTGATTACAGCAGAGGAGAATATTAACATACACAAAAAACTAGTAGCGTTTGTAGTACAGCGACAGTAGAAGCTTTAAAAGGGCACCTAGTACTTTGTTTTTTTAAATTCGATTTTTTTTGTTGTTGAATTTTTGCTGATTTAAAATGTTATTTTTATGCGTATAGAACAATAAGTTAAGAAAAAATATATTTTTAGTGGCAAAATTGATTTTTTTAAACACTACTAATTGAAAATCCGAAGTTTGAAGTTTTTTTAAAGAATTTTTTTTGCACTGTCTTTATGAAATACGAACTATTTATTTTCATAAAATCTCGTCAGATGAAAACCCTTCACATGAATTTTATCCGTGGAATATCATAGACTATCATGAAAATGATTGGCTATCGTCAAATAAAAATTGTTGTTAAGGAAGCAAAAATATTTTATTAACATGGAACTAAGAAAAACCGAAAAAGTACTCAAACAGAATATAAGGATGATGAGGAAGAAGAACCAAATAATGCAGAATATGATGCTGGGATGTAGCGACCTGCAATGAATGATGTTTTTTCGAAAATTTGTTCGTTTTCCGAAAATTATATGTTTTTTGAATAAAAGAACTGTCATTTTATGAACCACTAAACGTAGGAAAATTAAATTTTTACAGTGCATTTGTGTTTGCAAAACACAGCTACTGAATTTTTTTTATACGATCTAGTGATTTATATTTTCTAAGATACTTAACCTTTTGTGAAAAAATTTGCTTGAAAAAATAGGAAAATTGTTTATATTAAATTTTAAAGTATAAATTTTATAGCATAAGCCAATAAAATTTTATAGTACAAGTATGAAAAAATTTCAGTAGCTAAAAAAAGAAAGACCTTAAATAACTACAAAATTTCGCTGCCGAATTCTTATTGTGTCCTGAGATAATTTGTCTCAAAGTTATTAAAAATAACATTACCGAGATACCAGGTACCAGGTGCTATTAAGGATGATACACAAATAATTGCCGTTCGAGCCGGTTTTAAGTTGCTCACTTCATATAACCCACGAATAGAAAAAAGTAGAAAAATTTATAAAAGTTAAAAATATTTAAATTTGTGCAAATATTTTTTTACTGGTTTAATTAAACCAGTTGACCATGATAATGTTGAGTATAATTTTATTTATTTATTTATTTTATTAGAAGTAATTAAATAAGGAAACGTATTCCTAAATAGTACAGCAATTTTCAAAATTTGTTCTGTGGGAGGGATTAAATATTATGCTCTATAGAAATACTTTTTGTGCAAAATCATCGGCATTTTTTTATTGTAACTTTTTTTTATAAATAATTTCTCTATTTATAAATTTACTAGTCAATATTAAACACGTGGCACTTAAGATTTAAAATTTTTATAAATAAGTCAATGTACTTGACCAAAATGATCTTTTAGGTCATTCATTGATGGCCTTACAAACGTTTTAAATAATCTATAAGCTTTCAGTATTCTTCCTTTTGCCAATAAAATGATTTTTTAATTTTATTTTGATAAATGAAAATGAAAACAATTTAAAATATGACGACCTATTATATTTTAATACAGGAAATTGAAAAAAAAAAATTCTATTTTAAAGGTCTTTACGTTTAGAATCATTTATTTAAATTTAAGGATATTTTATCATGACAATAGCAAAGGATGTTGTATACCTAATTAATTTAACATGTAATTCTACGAAAATATTTGTTTTGTCAAGGATAGAAAAAATTAATTTGAATTTCAAAAACGTTATATTAACGTCTAAGAAAGTCTTGCAGTAAAAATAACTATTGAGGTCAATGGTTAGCAAAATGTGTCAAGCTAAAAATTTGTAAAGTATCCTATAGTTTTAGTAGTTGTAATATTGAAAGTGAAAAAATATTATTTTTCATATTTATAGTAAATTAATTACAAATATGTCAGAACAGATCAATTTTTTACCAGCAGATTATCTAAAAACGTTTGGTATTATCTCCTCCCAAAGGCAAACCGTTATGTTTTGAATTTCTTAAATTACATAGTTTTTTGGACGTAACTGATAAATGTACAAAAATTGTGCATTATTCCTTCATTAACAGTTATATAAAGTTGAATGATGTAGTCTGTTCCAAGTATTTTTTCATTAGCTTGTACGTAGAAGAAAAAACATAGGAAAATAATGAAAAATTTTGAGACCAGAATAACTATCCAAGGAAAGGAGAAAAAAAATTCGCTGATATTCTCGCTGTTTTGGTAAAAAAATAAAATCAGAAGAAATACTGATTAGCATCGATTGATTACTAAGAGAGAAATTAAATTTGAAAAAAGTTAAACCAATGTAGCCTGTTCTAAAATCAGTCAGAAAAGATGATGAAATGAAATTAAATATAAAAAAGAAAAGACAACACAATGAACTAGAAATGAGCGAATTTTATTATTTAGATATAGTAAAAGTAAAACGAATGGTGAAGAAAAATATAAATCAATATCAGACTGGTTTCATGCTTAAATTATATCTTTAAATATGATTTATAAATCTCACAAGTAGAACTAAATGCTTGAAAATACTCGTATTTAGGCGTAGAATAGCGCTTAATGGTAATGAAACATTGGCTATAAGAAAAAAAAAGAATAATATAAAGCACTTAAAAATGAAGTATTAGAGAAGGACGTAAAAAATTAAATGGGTTGATAACATTTTTTGAAATGAAAAAGTCTTAAGATGAATGTGAAAGGAGAGAAATTTATAAGTTGTATATAAATCTAGTTTGGTAAATCATATATGCAGAGATCCATGTTACGGTTATTTGATTTTCATTGTAGAGGGAGTGTAAGGGTAGAAACTGTAGAAGAAAAGAAATAATGGATTAAATAAAACAGATAATTTAGAAAGTAAGGTGTATGATATATGTATTAAAATCTCAAGCGGTGTTGATAATGAAAACCAGGAAAAACTGACCATGAAGAAAAAAGAAATATCGGTATACTGTATAATGGTGCTTTTATTTTTCCCGAATGATTTCCAGATAATTTTCTTTAACTTAAGCTATCAGCCGGCCTCCGTGGTGAGAATGTAGCTCTCGGACTTTTATCGGGAGGTTCCGGGTTCGAATCCCTGTCAGGCATAGCATTTTCACAGACCCTACAAATTATCCATCACATTCTCTGAAGCAATACCTAACGGTGGTCACAGAGGTAAAAAAACCTTAAACTATCGAACTAACTGGTCTCGATTCACTACAATCTTCTTAATTCCTCTACTAATTATTATTTTATAAGCTGTTAATGATTTACTCATGATATGCTGCTTTTAAAAGATGAAGCGCAGATTATATAATATATAATTAAAAAATTAAATTATATGATTAAAATTAAATTTTAATGGTATACGCGAAATAGAATATTTAGGAATCATATTGATAGAAGACTGCAAAAGTGTAATTTAGAGGAAAGTAAGAATAGCATTAGATGAAAATGGGTAATAGAAATAAAAAGATTATGTAAAAAGAAGTGTTATATTTAAGGAAGGATCTTGTGAAATGAGTTAATTTAGTCCTATGAATTAGAAAATATGATTGTCAGGAAAAGAGATAAAAGATTGAAAAACATAGATAAAAGAAAACATTGGAGAAAATTAAGTGGACAAAAAGGGTGATAAATGAAGTAATGAGAGTGAATAAATATACCAGTGGAGATTAAATATATCGTTTTTTTTTTTTTTTTGTTTAACCTCCGGAATCACCGTTAGGTTATATCTTCAGAGGATGAGATGAATGAATTATAGCGTGTGTGAAAAATGCCATGTCTGACCGGGATTCGAACCCGAGACCTCCGGATGAAAGGCCGAGACGCTACCACTCGGCTACGGAAATATATCGTGGAGATATATATGTAGTATATAATATATACAGTGGATAAAATATCGTAATAATAACTTTAAAAAATAATGGGGGTTTTGCTATTCCAAAATGATATAAATATAATTCATTAAATACTTCATAAAAAGAAAAAGAAACAAAAGTTAGCTTCACAATATCTAAAAAAAAATTATAGAAATAAATAACAAGATATAACAAAATTTATCAGATGAAATTATCATGCGCACTAAAAGGTTTGATCATAACCAAACCCAATTGGCAATAAAAATACCATTTTACCCGATTGGCATAAAAAATAAAAAGAAACCACAATAAAATTCTAATAATCTATTAACATAATCAGAGTTATTAAATTCCCAATATCTACCAATGATTTAACATAAAAGTACAACGGAAATATTAAATAAAGAAAATTGTAACTGAATAAAAATTGCATGTTTAAAAGAAACAGATGCATGTAAAAGGACCGCTTTGACTAAAAATGTTGTATGACTATCAAATGACAGTAATATTTGAGTTACGGATCCATTTTAATGATTAAATTTTACTATTGTATCGAATACACAGCGCATAATTCAAATAGTTAGTTGTGTTTTCCCAGTTTTTATCATTTAGAATGAATCTCAGCGACTTAATAGTTACACAAAAATCTTACCTAATTCTATTTTCCTAATTTCAGTCCATATTTTATATTTTCCTGAAATGTAGGTTGTATTCTTCCTCTTTATTATTGCGTATGTTTTAAATTCTGTTATTTAATTTTCGTTGTTGTGTGCAGTTAATGTATTACTTAGAACCCCTCCCGTGATAATCAAACCTTATAGCTCTTTTTGTTGTAATTGTTAATGTAAAAGATGTCAGTCACATAACTTAAGGCCGGGTTTGAAGTATAACAAGTGGAATCGGGCCCTACCTTCTCTTTCTATTCGTGACTACTTGGTTCTTCTCTTACGTTTTATCACACCGCTGTATCTTCCCCTAAAAATCTATTTCTAAACTAAAATTTCTCAATCATATCTAAACCAATCTAAAGTGGTTTAGGTTGCCACTGAACGACCGTTCAATTTGTAAAAGATTCGTGAACGGTGTACAGTAGAAACAATAGAAATACAGAATGAGTGAAAAAAGAGAATGCGTTGAACAGGGAAATCGTGCTACAGGCAAAAAATTTGATACAGCAGATTCCTGTATTTCTAAGTGTCGGAAGAAAGAAAAATAATATCTATCGTAGCTGATAAATACAAGAGAGATTTTCGGCGGAAAGACTCGAAATATCTGGAATAAAAAAAATATTTGCAGCTCATAAATGGAAAATACGTCAGTTTTGATACGCAATTTCTAAAGAAATGTGTAGATGAAAGCCCTGTAAATCGCTGATTAATTAAATATCGGTAGGGATATATGTAAAGTTAGTCTTAAATGGATAGATCGATTTATTTTCCGAAATATTTTTTCTATTCGAAGAAGGACAACAATAATAAAAACAAAGATTAATTGAAGATTAACTGATTAAATTTTAAAAGAAGTGTCATAAATTTATGAGAAACGAACAATTTTTCCCTAAATCAAATCGTTAACGCAGACCAAACACTGTTGACTTTCGAAATGGTATCAATAACAACAATTGAAACCGTAGGTATAAAGAACGTTAGATACGAATTACCCAGTTCGTACCTGAACAACTTTTGTAAGCAACATTATTTATTTTTTTTGTATATTCAAGAAACCTGTTTTTTGATGTAAAAATACTTTTCTTTGACAGTATCTTGACTCTTTTTTTAAAATACTTTTGGACGGGAAAAATTACCTGCATAAATAATTTTTAAAAGTAAATATCTACCGAAAAGTGAAAAATTTCTAACCGATATTGTCATACGAGCACAAGAAAAAGAATGGATGAATAATAAACTAGTTCTGAATTGGGTTAAATGAGTTTGGTAGCGTCGACTAGGAACTTTATTAGGAAAAGATTCCATATTAGTAATATACATTTTTGGTAGTCTTCAAACGATTTTGTAACGTGGCTGGAAATGTGATTATGTTATTATTCCTGGTGGAAAGGCATCTATTCTTTCATTTAAACCGACTATTAAAAACCAAACTCGGTAAATATTAGACAAACTGGATGACCAACACGACACTGACATTCTGTTAAAACTAAGAAACCGTTTGTGATACAGATTTTCGAGTGGATTATTGCGTTTTGGTCAGAAATATCGGATAATTTGAAAAAATCATTCAAGAAATGCTGTATTTCAACTAACACATTAGAGAGTTGCAATTTTACTGATGACGTCACTGAAACACTGATTACAATAATACACGTAAATAAAATACCAACTAAATATTTACAATATAGATTATTATTAACAATGTGTAAGTAACAAATAACTTTCACTCTTCAATGGTAATTTTGATAATAGAGGTAAATGTAACGATAAATTTTTACTTTTTTCAATTTTTCAGAACTGGGTGTGTGATTAACATGATGTGCGTGGTAACGGGTGATGGGTGTACGTACATATAGTATAGGTTCAATCTCAAGTAAAAATATAATATTTCATTTATTATAATATCATAATTTTTTTTTTGTCTTAACGGGGGGATCCACCCCTTTAAAATATCTTCCCTAGTTTCTTTATTTGATTATTAAGTATTTAAATATGAAAAAAAATTCACTAAATAGAGTTACAAATTTACTGCAACATTGCTTTTTTTCTTTAGTAAAAAATGTCTAGCCGTTTATAAATGATTCAGATTAAATTATCATCTTTTGAATTACAAAATATTAATAAACATGCATTGTAATCAAACAATAATGCGTATCCATGAGAATGGTAACTAAGCATAATGATTTCGCTTAGCTTTTTGTAATGATTTACAATTAAAATCCAAGTTTACTATAAGCAAAAGCAATATTTTTGTTGATACTAAAATTGCTCGGCTAATCAGCTATCTCTAAGCTATTTTCATTAATATTGCGTATACTTTACTATGGTAATGAATGAAAATGAAAAGTGAAGACTAACCATTTAAATATCTTAATTAAATTGTTGTTAGAACATTTCTATAATTAATTAGGGGTTATTTATGTTACACTATAATTTTGAATATGAATTATTTTGAGTGATCATTTTATTTATCTATTTTATTTATAAATCGACTTAAAAAAAAGAAAAGGTTCTTAATTCGAAACATGCTTTTTTATGTATATATTAAATCCTAATTCCACGACTAAATAGATTTTACTGAATTGTTTTTTTTTCTTTATTGGTTTTTTTTATTTATAGTGTAGGTTAATCTGGTGATCCCGTAGTATGTTTCTTTCAGATAACATTAATGGAAAGTTTTATGAACAAAATCACGCACACAGTTTGAAAATGTTTTTTATTTGTTGTTCCATTAGTATTTGATTGTTTTCGTATAATGATATGTAGCTTCAGCTCTTTTCGATATTAAAAGGATTTTCACATGAACATTTTACAAAATTAGTTTAAAAAATTGGAAAAACCTGAAGTAAAAAATAAGTAAATATCCAAAATTCCAGATAGCCGTAGTTTTAACTTTGTAGTTGTTACTTTCTCGCACTCTTATTATTTTTATTAAGGTGTTGGTTTTTCGCCTTTTGCTTCATTTAATAAATAACTTTTATCTTAAGTACAACATTATTTTTCAGCTCAATTCAACATTAAAATAAAACTGAATAATTTAAAATAATTTGAAATCTAATTAATATTAACCGAATTAAATGAAACACGTTAAAATTAAAAATAACATATAATATAGTTTTGAAGCCAAATTAAGGGTTAATAAATTATTAGTTTTCTTAAATTTAGTATTGCTTTCAAAAGGTAAAAAATTTGAACGAAGAATTGAAAATGATTTTATTTTTTAAGGCTTTTTTTTAAAAGATTTAAAGATTTCAGGTTGGTAATTATTACTAAATATAAGGTAGAAAAAAAAGGCATCTACTTTTTAATCCTACATGAAATTAACTTCCAAAAAAAAATTAGGAATACGAACATCTAGGCAACTATAACTTGATTTTACGCTTTCATTTAGTAAAATAATAAATGGTCTCTTCAAGGAAGAAGAATTAACAAATTATTCAGTATTTTGTTTTTTCATTGGGATCACCCAAAAATTATTTGTCATTTTTATTTGAAACATAAAAAATTGGTTATGCATTCTTGAGAAAGATATCTTAATTCCTTAGATAAAATATTACGCAACAGTTTACAGAAGAAAAAATAAAAATTAAAAATTATAATGATAACTTTTCTACAGATCAACATATTTTAGAGTACTGTTATAATATTTCCTACAATTATAACGTATAAACGTTATTGTTTATATTTGTAATTAGGAAAAATTAATTTCAGCTGAGTAGCGAAAAATAAATTGTTTCTTAGAAAAAGGTTCATTAATGTGTTCAATTTTCACCATCAATTTTTCTCAATTTCTTCTTATGGGTGTGGTGCATCTAAAGCATTTAGGGTATATCAGGAACTTGTTTTGGATTGCAAAGTAATAATGTTAATTATTTAGGAAACAGATGAACGGTAATATTGTACGGCTTTATTCATTTGAATTTTAGAGGACTTGACAGTCTATGTATATTCGTCTCACTGAAGAACAATAGGAAATCATTTCATTCCTCACATTCCAATGTAGATCTGTCAAGAGATGATTGTTATTTTTAGAGTTGGGAAAGCTACTTTCATTAGTAAATCAGATGTCTCGCACAGATGTAGTACATCAGATAGACTATCATTATCAGGTTATGGCACCTTATGTACTGTAACATAAATCCTGATAATTGAGTACATTTCAATTTTGCACAACGATGGTTTCGTATAGAGTACATGATTAATAGAAGAAGCCATCGTTACTTAGTTGGGTCATGGAATATTTGGTATTTACAGGGTTTTAATTAATTTTACATGTGTTTTTTTTATTTTATTTTATTTTACTTTTTTATTGTAATCGCGAAAAATTTCGGTTTTCAGATTTCAATGGAAATAACCATTTTGACGCTTCCTGAATAAATTTTGACTAGTTCTGGCGTTACGTCTGTACAAAGGTACGTCTCTCGTATAACTCAAAAACAATTACCCGTAGAATGTTAAAATTACTATTTAGGACTATTGTAACATCTAGTTGTGCACTTCCTTTTTTGATTGCAATCGACTGAACCAAAGTGTCTAAAAAAGCCCAAAATAAAAAAAAAAAATTAGATTTTGGACTTTTTCTTAACTGCAGTAATAAGCCCTCATTGAGAAATTTTCAACGATATTTCATAAGTGGTTCTTATTTTCATTGGTACCAAAGTTATACCCAAATAGATAAATAGAGGTCCCGGGTTCGAATCCCGGTCAGGCATGGCATTTTTCACATACGCTACAATTCATTCATCTCATCCCTTTGAAGATATACTTAATTGTGGTTCCGGAGGTTAAACAAAAAAAAAAAAA
>JAAAKQ030247282.1:0-10994 GCA_010016005.3 Zanna intricata | reverse complement strand
AAGACTAATTTCTATCTTTTACAATACAATATTTTTATAAATAAATCTAATATAAATCTACAGCATAATCTACTTGCATTAAAATAGAAAATGTATGCTTCTATTAATACATTTTTATTTATTTTTGCTATCCCGGCTTTTGTACGACATACATAAATTGAAAAGGAAATATACCAACTCATTTAAAAACAATCATCTAAGCTTTTTTTAACTATTAAATTTAAAAATTTCTTGCATTGAAAACTATAAATCTAAACCAAATTTCAATGTCTTTGTTGTGTGGTGACCTGACATGTGAGGAACTATTTGTCCTACAATTAGAGCGTTAGTTTTTTTATCAGTGATATTGTATTAAATGTATTTTTCTAATATTGGTTTTAGATGAAAAGGTGTTTGTAAAGTTATTCATCTCATAAATAGTGAAAATTCATGAAAATTTTACTTTTGTTAAAGTGTTTTTTCTTTGCGCCCCTTAGCCTAGCAAGACATTAAACAAAAAGCAAAACAAAAAAAAAATACTCATATAAATTAGATATACATATTCCGAACTGAGTTAATTTTTTCATCCCCCTAACTGGAAAAGTGAGAGGTTAACCGATTACCTGTTTGTTATCTTCTCCATTAAGCCGATTGTACTGTTTCATAAATGAGCTTGCCAAAGAGTACGAAATATGGATTTTATTCAGCCCTGCTAACAATACATCCATTCCTTCCACCGTGATTATTGGTTTTAAGAAAAATAAAAAAAACCATTATTACTCTCAGAGAAAGCAAACCCAGATTTGTATTACTTGTACCTCAGATGATGATATCCATTATAGTTGTAAGAATAATTTTTACGTTTAGTGTTAAAGACAAAAATTAATATTTACTTTTTAGCGAGAAAAATTTAATTATCTGCCTCGTGCCAAGTAGTAGGTAAAGATTTTAACAAACCATAGTATATTATAAAAGGATTACCAATTAAAAAATACCATGCAATAATTTTTGAAATGAAATTTTGATGACAGTTATTATTCCATCCTGAAAAAAATGTTCTTTTTGCAGATATTAACTTTTATTTATTTTTATGTTAAAGTTGATAATTTTTCAAAATTAAACTGAATAGATATATTCATTTATTGTGTTCTGCCGTTAGGACGGGAATTTTCACTGACATTCTCTCTACTTTATTCTATTTTGCGGCACCATCATTCGTATTTGCCATTTTCCATAATCCAGCCCAACAATTGAAATCTTTTTCTTTTTCTTTATTTCTTACTTGTATGAAGTAACAGAAGTATTGTAATCGCGAAAAATTTCGGTTTACAAATATAACAGAAATATCCATTTTGATCATCCTTCGATTCATTTTGACTTCTTTCGGCTGACATCTGCACGTATGTATCTGGCATAACAGTAAAACGATTAACTATTACTGCTAACCATTACTGATGCCGCTAGCATCCTTGATGCTACTGATGGCTTCCAATCCTGTTACTGCTAGCCATTACTGATTAATGATTGATTTTGGATTTAGGACTTTTAAGACTGTTGTAACATCTAGATGCGCACCTCCTCTTTTGATTGCAGTCGACTGAACCAAAAAAAATCAATTTCTAAAAAAAATTGGATTTTGAACTTTTTCTTAACTGTAGTAGGCCTAATAATCGTCATTGAGAACTTTTCAACAGTATATCATACTTAGGATATTGCTTATTTTCATTGGTTACAGAATTATAACCAAATAAAATTTAATTAACGAAATTGGGGAAGGCTAAAATTTTTCAATCAATTTCATCTATTTAAAAAAAAATTTTTTTAATTTAAATATATTGATTTATCATTAATTAATTATTAACCTCTAATTGTAAAAAGGGTTTTACGATAAATAATAAATAAAAATTACAAGATATAATAGCAATAGAAATAAAAAAAAGTAAAAATATCAGATGTTATTAATGAAAAAAATTTTAAATACTTTTCATTTAAAAAAAAAAAAAATGTGTAAATGTAATTAAATAGGCGTACAAGGAAGTCATGTGGTGTGCACATCAGATTTTTTTCCATTTAACAAATCCTTAATTGCATCCACCATTAAACATTTTATCATTCAATATCCTAGCCATTTTCAATTCCTCCTGTCGATTACGTTTAAAATTTGTCTTCTTTCTTTTATTATTTTTTTTAATAGTTTATTATCCGTTACACGAATTATCAGTACCAACTGAAATGAATCATTTTACGCTATACCCACATCTCAAGTATTTTAATTTGCCTTCTATCCACCTTTCTTAGTTTCCACGTTTTAGCTCCAAATAACATGACACTCCGCATACACTCCAACCCCTGTAGGAGAAGACACGTTGTTGGCGATTCCGGTCGCCACAATCCACCCTCCCGTTCCTCTTCTTTTTTTTTTTTTGTTTTACCCTGGCACAGCAGCTGGAACCACCGTTAGGCATTTATTCAGCCGCTGTGCAGTGTTGTGGTAGCAGATTAATCCTACCACCCCCTATCTAGGATTTCTGTAGGATCCCCCATTGAGATCTCCCTTACTTCATCGAGACACTCCGACACCCCTTTTCTGGCGTGCCAAAGAGCCCCTTCACAAGGAAGCTGCCCTTCCCGGCCCTATCACCTAGCCCTACCGAGGGTCGAATGTGCATTGCACACACGCGGCCCTCCTCCCATGCGTGACCCTCTGTTCCCGTGAGGGGCCCCCATGCATCCTCGGAAGTACCCCGATCCAGACACTCTCTTGCATGAGCTCCAAACTAGGGCATCCTCAGCTGCCTCCCTTGCCCTGAACGATTCGCCCCCAGGCGTACACGACATTATTTTTTACGCCTTTTATATATACGAGTATATTAATAGATATAAAATATAGTAGATCCATGTTAGAATCTGCATTCTCCCTCTCGTTCCTAGCCCTGATGGTTTTAACGGAGGTCGTCTATTGATCCTCTTGCTGATTACACTTCACAGTTATCAACCAGACATTGTTGGGATGCCACTGATGTAAATGCCTCGGTAGACAATTTCCTCAGTGAATTTCAACTCAGCCTTTGCCTTCGCTGTAGGCTTCGTTCGGAATCCCCTCTCTTCTGTCCTACATCGTTGCCCTCTGAACTACCTAACCCAGTTTGCGGAAGCACGAACCCAGCGCCTAGTCCAATACTTTAAACAAGCTTGAAGTGATTGTAAATGTCTCGTACATCGGAAAAGAATGTTTAAATCAGTACTAAAGCACAACGCAAAAAGTGTTGATTGCAACGACCGCAATTTAGAAGTAGTTCCCTTAATCGATCAGAACTGATCAACTTAAAGCCTCTAACTTTGCAGTTTGCGGATTCCGGTTTGGTCTGCCAGGGAGTCAAAGACAGACCTCTTGCTCCCACTCAGCTCCATCGCAGAGTCCCGCGTGACATTTACTTTTATCACATTCAATCAGACCGCCTTCGCCAAAATAGTGCTACAACTCTCGGAGGCATGGATTACCATACCACTTGGTAGCGCAAACACCACCCTACCAGCGGCGATACTGCTACTTTACTCAGTTAAATATACACTTCACATACAATATCTTTCCAATCTCTTTCTTAAATCCCAGATTAATCTTCTACACGACAGTTTTTTCCTCCTATTAAATGCGTCTTTACTCCTAGCTATTTTCATTTTAACCCCAGTGCTAAGCGTTAAACCTTCAGTTATAATGCTACCGAAGTATTTAATTCCTTTGCTTGCACTAATATTTCATCTCCTACTTTGACCTCAGCCTTTTCCAATTTCCCAGCTGTTACTAACCCTTTTGCTTACTCTTTATTTATTCTCATTCCTCGATTTTTACAAAATTTATTTAAGTAATACATTTCAATTAATTTTGTCTCATTTTCTGTTACTCCACCGCATCATCAGCGAATCGTATACATTCTACTTTTCTTTCTCCGACTGCCACTTCTCTTTTGCCGGTAAAATAATCTCTAATTATCTCTTCTAGATTTACATTATATTGAACTGAATAGACAACATACAACATCCTTGCCTAACTCCTTTTCCAGCCTCGATCCTTTCAGTCGTCTAATCTCCCCAATTTAACTTTTATTATCTGGTTATAGTAAAGCTCTTTTATTAGACGTCTCTGTCCCAGACAATCTTCTTCTTTTTCAAAATTAATATTAATTTATCTCATCGTATTCTGTTAAATGGGGATGGAAATTGATTAAAATAATATTACATTATCTAAAAAAAAAAAAATGTAATTTTGTAAAAATAATTCATATTTTCATAAAATAGTTTTAATTATTATTGTTTTATTTCATTTAAGTATAATTATTTTTATCTGTATTTTATGATGTTTATGGTTGAGTATATTAGAATGGTATTAAATGTGATTTTGAATTTTATAACTAGTTTAATAGATCTCTTTATTTATAATATTTTCTTATGATAAGAAAATTGGAATATAAATTTGAAAAAAATAAGTGTGGACGTGACGTAAACAATAAATTTTAACTTTTAGATTAGAATATAAGATAAATTTTAAGTCTATCTCGAAACCCGTGGGAAATTTTAGCTGTGTCTCACAATTTTTTTTTCATGAAAATAAATCTTAAAGTTTTCTTTTTGTATAAATAAATAATAAATCTTTATTGTTATTTGTGCATGGTAATGTATGTACTTGTATCTAGTAAATAAAATTTTTTATAAATTTTAACGCCTATATTTGATCTGTAATCCATTCCTCTTTTTATGGGAATATTAAAATTCAGATCACAGAGATGTAATAGAGTCTGGCTTTTTGTCATTTATTCTCGTAATCTGAAATCCTTGATATTCTCATAGTTCGGTCAATTATTTATCCATTACTCTTAATTCCAAATTTAAAGACATAAATTTATATCTTCTTTTGGACATTTATCTATTGTTTATCCTCCAATTTTCTTCTTCCTTACTATTTTCCTTCATTTTTTTTTAATAGTTCTTTCTTCTTTACCGTCTTTTATTTTCCTCTTTATTTTTTCTGTTTATTTTTATATATTTATATCTTCTTAAATTCACATTAAAAATACTTATTAAGTAATATGTGACTAGGTAAACATTTTGTATCTTTTTTATCACGTTCATCAAGTTTTTCTTCCCAGTATCCCTTTATTCTTCATTCCTTCCATTTCATTTTCATCACCACTATGTTTTTAACCTTTTAAAGTAGTTTTCCTTTATCTTTAATCCTTTCTGATTGTCTTCCTTTACATTTCGTATGAGTACAATATCACATTCTACACAAAATAATTTTCAGTTCTTTTTCTTGATTTATTTCAGATGTTTCTGTTAATTTATAACATAATAATTTAATCATCTGAAATTAACCCTTTCTTATAATTAATTAGATAATTTTTTTTTCAATTAATGTTTGATTAATTATTTTTTGTGCGATTGATTATTCTTAGGTGTTTTTTTTTCATTTTATGTTCTGAACTTGTTCATTTTTCTTTAGACTCATCTTTGTATGTACTTATGTGTGTATTAATTTTATGACTATTTATAGAGTATAAGACATGTATACGAATGTACGCATTTACAGTTCTTTGAGAGTTTTCAACGGAAACCGCATTTTATAGATCATTTTTGTTTTTTTGTTTTTTTTATTTATTGAAAATGGTTGCGAACTTGTGTTAAAATATGATAAAAAAAAAATTAATTTATAAATCAGTAGAAATAAAAACTTTGAACAATTAGTTTAAAATGATTCTAAACAACCCAACACGAATATGTTATTTTTATCGATTGTGGTCGATTGATTCGTACAGTACTCAAAATGTCCTTATTTATCTTGTGTAGAGTTTTTTTTTAAAAATTGGAGTTTATAGATAGCTGCATTCCTTTTTCTCCATAAAATATATTTATTATATTTCAGATACGGCGCTATAATTTCTTAATTATACTTTATTAACGTAAGCTTGGCTGGAAAAGGAAATAAACTCAACTAAAAGAGAATGAGTAAACGAACCTATAGGCCTTTATTTTATATTTATATAATTTATTATAAATTTCCTTAGATCTTCAAAATAGAACGACTGACATAAGATTCACTTTTTATGAATTTTCACGGATCACTGTAGGTAGTGATAATCTGGAGGAAATAAATCTTTTTGAATTTACGAGATTTCAATAATTTTAAAAGTAAACAGATAAACTACTTCTAATAAAAATGTATTTATAATTAAATGCCGATCTCCGTGACAGAATGATAACATCTCTGATTTTCATCCGAAAGGTTGTGAGTTCAAATCCCTGATCAGATTTCGGATTTTTCATATTCTCTCTTTTTCAATTTAGCTTCCGGAACCACTCTAAGGTATTACTTCAGAGGATGAGGGAGAATAATATGTGTGAATGTAAATGAAGTGTAGTCTTGCACAGTATCAGATCCACTATTTCTGAGATATGTGGTTAATTGAAATCCAACTACCAAAAGAACACCTGTATCCATAATATAGTATCTAAATCCGTATAAAAATACGAATTTAGATATTTCACTAGAATTTGAATCTTAGAACTCTCGATTTCGAAATCATATGATTTTCGATGACGAGTTTAACCATTAGACCAGCCTAGTTGGTTATTTTTCATGTGATGCAAAGTTCATACAAAAAGTTATTATAATTGGACATCAGCCTGTAATCTCTTAGAGTAATTAAATTGATGATAACAAATGTAAGCAAAAAAATAATCTAGAAACCTTAATATAAAAGAGTTATATCTTATTTTTACCTTATAGTTTCGATTGAATGTTAACCTATTCAAAAAATATTTAAATTATAAAATTTTTTATAGGATAAATGAAATTAATTAAACAATCTTTGGTCTTATATTTTTCACAATACGATTTGTTTTTCATTATAATTTTGAATTTAAAAATAAACTGAAGTAACTAGGCCCTTTATTTGAATCGTTTTACAGTTAAACTAATAATAGTTAAACCGTTTACAGCAAATTTTTAAAAATATAATAATTTAAAAAAAACATTTTCACCACCATTATTGAAAAAAAAAATTACTTTTTATATTCGATTATTAAATATAATGAAATAATAAATAAAATATAATTACATTTATAAAAAAAAAATAAAGAAATAATGACGAAAATATATGTACCATAAAATTTTAAGTAAATATGTTTCATTGCTCTTAGTTAAGAGAGCTTCATATCTAGTTATATTATAAGAAGTTAGAACAGATGAAAAGACTAGTAATTCATTTATACTTACAACGAAAGATGATACCTTGTTTAAGAACATCGTAATTCAATAGTACTGACAAAAAAAATTGATAAACTTACAAAGGGTTGTTTTATTACTTTTATCTATTTATTTATCAAGGATATAGGAAATACAGGCAACTGTTAATAAATTATATATATATATATATATATATATATAATTTATAAAGATGGTATTTTAAATTATATCAATTTTGAAACAATAGAGTATGAGGAATGTCAAAATTAAAATTTCATGTTTTATGAAATTCTTTTGAGTATAAATTCCCGATATTTTGGGGCAATGAGTTCAAGAATTATTGTAATATTTAAAAGGATATTTTTTATTTCACACAGCGAAATAGTTTAATCTCTGTCAAACATATATGTAAATAAAGAATAAAGAAATGGGAAGAGATATTGTTGTAATAAAGGAATGATTTATTCGGGGTTTATACATAAACTTTTTTTTTTGATAACATAGCTTTAGAGTAATGCCGCAAGAAGGAAAGTATGGTAATTAGTTAAATAATCGCGGGTATGGATTTATTTTTTTTTTGCATTACTTGACATTTTATTACCCACGGATCCCAAAAAATAAAAATAAAAAACTGGTGGGAGGGTAATGTTCGTTCGTTTGATAAAGTGTTTGAAACTTAATAACTTTTGACTGGATAAACTAATTTTGATGAAATTTGGTATAGATACTCGTGGCAACTTGTTGGGAAAAGTTTGGAATCAATAAATTCAAAGGGTGAAGTAGATAGTTTGTTAGTATTAATTTTCTCAAAATTTTGTTAACATAACCCAACTTTATATTTTAAATTCAGTACATGCTACATGCTTATCTAACTATTTAAAAAAAAATGTTATCCCAAAATTACTCCTTCCCCAATAATAAAAAAGCTAACTTTTTATTTATCTAATATTTATTAACCGAAATTTTTTAATTACCATTTAAAAAAATATCTTTAATCATCCATCAACAGCTGTTATTTGAGTTGTTACACTTTGTCTTTTTCAAGTCAATTATAGACATTCATCATATTTATTCATTATTACGAGATAAGTAAATCTAAAAGAAAAACAAATTTTATAGCTTTATTTAAAAGATTAAAATAAATCTTTCTTTCTCAAATTGTTGTTTACTGGGTGTAAAATTTTATACATTGTTAACCGAGGAACTAGTTCACGAGATGCAGAACGGATAGCTTTGGTAGGGCTATGTAAAAATGCTGGCTGTACAACCTCAATCTTCTCTTCACTAACGGTTGGCCGCCCTCTGTTTGCGGAAGTTCGACAACACTTTCAGTTTCTTTATAAACTTTGCATACCATGCAATGATACTCTTGCTATCAGGTGCTGGTATTCCCTTCTAAAATTTTGCTGCACAGTTAATCGGTGATTTCGACTTGTGATATTACTACAAATACTGCCCTTTCTCCTGATTGACGCCATTTTTTTTTTTAAAATCGATCACAGTGCCTACTACTCTGCCTCTACCTGCAACAAACCAATATTAAAAAAATGGAAAATTTTTTTCTTTCTTCTGCCACAACTGTAATAGTTTTTTTTTTTTGTAATATGGATATCCTTTTTGTACATTTTGTATTATATCCGGATTGTATAGAGATCGATGACGAGCTTTTTGCCTACTCCGCGCCTCAGTGTTAATATTTAATCAAGATAACCGGCTCAATATTCTACAAGTAACAACGAAAAACTTAATTTTTTTAATTTCTTTTGTTTCCTAAATAGTTTAAGAATAACATTCGAAATGTCTTGAGAAACTTGAGAAAGTTTATTTCTTTGATTATTTATCAGCTCTTTTCTATATAACTGAGAACTTTAAAAAAAAAATAAGTTTAAAAATTCTATAAAATGCTCTACAATAATACATATATTATTTATTATAATAGAATATTTCCCGTTAATGTTACAAATTTCTAACGTTTTAAGATTATCCACTAAGCTTGTAATTCTACGTCCATTCGAAATTAAGTAATCCACCATAGTTGAAAAACAATTCTTATTGTTCTTAAATGCTCTCAAATGTTACGAGAATCAGACCTTGAATGATCTATTGGTCTTTCCTATATACATGGCATCACAGTCTGTGGATTTAAAACTATAGATGCTTCTTAAGTTGAATTTGTCAAAGATATAGTTTGCATCATAACTAAAGAATTTCCTCAAAATGTTATTCACCGGTTTATGTGCAATAGTATATTTCTCTTTATAAAAAGATTCTTTTTTATTAAAACATTCATTCGTTATTCTATATGTGTTCTCTGTATTCTCGTTTATGTAACTGTATAAAATATACCTGTTATCGTAAATCATAGACTGATTCATTGGAACAAGGATAGTGTCCTTGTTATCATATAACCTCTTGTAATCCTAGTAATGGCAGTTACGTTTTACGGATTTGAATACTAGATCGTGGATGTTATTATAATTAATTACATAAAATTTAGTGCATAAATTGAGTATTATTAAAATAATTAAGTGTTATAACCATTATTAGAATCTCCGAACTTGAGTACTGATGTAAATATTAAAATTTCCATACAATAGATTAAGGTAATTACTAAATGATCACCTGCAATTTAATGGAAATTAACTAATTATTAACTTCTATAATTTAAATCTAAAGTTATTTCAATCATATCATATTGGAAACGTTTGTGGAATTAAACATATTCATTTTAATTTAATTACGGTAATAATTATTGAAGAAAATTTCCAGTAATAAAATATTAATTTTTTACTATAATTAATAAAAAAAATGATTTTGTTGATATTGAATTTTTTTCTGGCTGTTACTTTATTTATATTAAAAAAAATAATTTTGATATTGTAAAATTATTTTATTGTAATGGTATTTTTTATATATATTCATTGGTCCGAATTAAGAATGTTTTTTTTTTTTTTTTTTTTTTTTTTGTAATTTCTGATTGTTTATTTATTTATAAAATTTTAGTTATTACTATTAAAAATAGCTATCAAGCAAGAGGTTCAAAAGAATTTTTAATTTTTTTTAACGAATTAAATTTTATTTTACTTTATTACTTCGATTATAAAATTTTATTGAAAATAACGGATAGCACCGAAAAACTTTTGTAAACCTTAGACGATTTTCTTTACATCAGATAGGGTGGACAAATATTAAAGTGGTTATGTGTTATGTAATAGGTTAAACCTCATGAAATTTTTTTTTTTGGATACTTATTTCTTAAAGAAGTTTATATATTTTTTATTTAAACCACCGCGTTGGTTATTGGTAAAATTAATTGTCGTAAATTCTAATAAAGTTAGTTACTTTTATTCAGATTTGTATACTAGATCGTGAATACCGGTGTATATTTTTATGATTGGTTTTCAATTAACAATACGAATGAAGAGTGGATGGCCTTTTTTTTTTCTTCTTTTTTTTTTTTTGATGAGTTAGAAGAAAAATGTATTTATTCACCCCCATTACTAGGGAAGTGTGAACTCACAACAAGTTCCGCTAGATGTTAATAAGAGCGTGTGTGTACTTGCAAATACCGACTAAACGACTCCATTCTCACCATTCCTCACCCTCCCATAGCGAAACCACAAAATTAAGCACACACAGCCGCCCCGGGAGATGAGGAATGGTTGGCCTGAGTCTCTTCAAGATTACACGTTTACCGAAACATTCACACAAATATAGTCGAGTCTCTAACACTTTATTTGATGATGAGACTATACATGATAATTAAAAAAAAAAA
>JAAAKQ030247238.1:0-10995 GCA_010016005.3 Zanna intricata | reverse complement strand
TACAGCTTATTCAAAAAAGTTTAAAATTTTCAAATTTAAGACGTGTGTACAGAACAACGTCTGTCGGGTCCGCTAGTCTTTATATAAGTTCAGCGACTGTATCCATTCATACGGCGATTATTTTACGACTTTCTTTCTTTTTTTTAATTGTTTGTTGCAAAAATTCGACAACACATCAGTGTGAAGTCAATCCAGCTAATATTTTTAATCTAGTGGTCGATGATTTAAATATTTTCCACCGAAAAATGTCAAATAACTAATTATTTATTTAAAAAAATTGAATTAAAAACCATTTATACGAAGTAAAGCTATGAACTAATTTGCTTTGCGACTGTTAGAATAAATATAAAAATTTATTTCTGTTTATGTTTTTGGTTCTTGAAGATTCTTGAGCGTTCCTTTAATTGTTTTATTACATAAATCATTGAAAAGCTTATTACGGGCATAAAAGTAAATATAACTTAATAACTTTCGTAAAACGACTTGAAAATATATGCAAAAAATTGATACTTTCCATAACAATCATCGTACTAAAATCGTATAAGCTACGATGCGATTTTGAGAAATCTAGCCCTAAAATTTTGCAAAATACTGAATAAGAATATTATGAATTTGTGAGGTTTTTTTTAAGCTAATTGTTTGTAGAAAGCTTTTTTTAAAAAAATTCTTATTTCATCAGTATCTTTTGCTAGCACAGGTTGCTGTAAAGTTTTTAATTGTCAAAATTTTGAATTTTTTCTCAAAAGATAACGGAGAAATTAAAGCGAACGATTGAGAAATGACGAATAAGAAGGTTTTCACAAAAGTAAGATAGGAAAAAATTGATATGATAAAGTAGGGAAAAATATTTTGATGTTAGAAATTAAGTACGTAATATTTACGGTAAAAGTATGGCGGAGGGAAAATTATACTATAAGATCAAAAGGGTAAGAAAAATATTGTTTGGTATGGAATAACATACATAAAAGAAGGAAGACGTTTTAGACTGATAAATGAGGATGCTTAGACCTAAGAAAAATAGATGCAAACCATTTGATGCCTGTCATAAAGTAGTTTTCAAAAAAAAAAGCATTAAAAGACATGGACAAACATAAGAGAATTGACAAAAAATTACCATCGTTTGCTATTTATTACGGCAACCGAAAGATTACTATCGATAGCGAATTTGACTTAAAAGATTTCCTCCATCTTCTTACAAGAATTACATCAGTCGACAGATTTCGATATGTTTGATAAGAGTTTAAAAATGTTTTTGGTTGTTTTGTAAATATGTTATGTAAATGTAAACGAAAGATTCTAGTGCGTACATTTATCACACATTTTACGAATTCCTTGGGTTTATAAAATTAAAATTCTGGAAAGGTATTAAGGTATAAGTCTAGTCTGGAGAGGTCAAAGAACTGTTAGAACAACCCTACTAAGAAATTATCTCTCAAAGTGCTGAACTAATCAGCCTAGATTTTTACTTTCAAAACGGCAAGAAAGCAAAAACGATCCGTTACAATTATTAATTATTATTCAGATAGAAGGTTTTGAGATAAAAAGGTATTCAATTTCTTATTATAAGACTTTTACATCACTGCCTTATTTATCTTAATAAACCTTAGATTTGTAACCACAAATATTTAGTAAAATTACAGAATTTAGAATTTTGGTGATAAATTCAAAGTTTTTAAAAACTTCCTTCGAAATTGTTTATATGTAAATTTAAAGAATTAGTTGTCACAAAGTTACTTCATTTAAATCCCAGCCATAAGGAAATGAAAACTTTTTATTTAAATTTGGGTTTAAAATTATTTTAAAAGAATATTTTGTAGCGTAGTTTTTACAATGTATATATATATATATATATATTGCGATTTTATACTTTGTAAAGTATATCACGGTAAATAGGCAAATTTCTTCATATACTTCATATCCCGTCACAAAATAGATGAGTTTTTGCGAAAAAAATTATTCTAAAACTATTAAATCCAGTTCAGTGTTTATATCCTTCAATTCCTGATCAAGATTGTTTTTACGATAACAATAGAAACAACTTCTTAGGGACGTTGATGTTGACTTGATGGAGGTTTATCTCTCCTGAATAATTACAAGTAGCACGTTTCAAGGAGTTATTTCGTTACAAAATTGTCATTCTTCAGACAGGAAGACGAACAGAAACTTAGCCTTTCAACGATGTTAAAAATGAAGATTCTTTTTAGCCGTTATTTTTATTCTTCGTTTGAAAAATAAATTTGCTAAAAACAGAAAAATTCATGTGAACTTTTAGTAGTATGCCGGTAGGAAAATACGTATATACAAGTCTGCAAAAAATTAAATTGAAATTACGTAAAGTGTATTGTAAAACGATTTCACGATACAAATATATCACGGTTGAGGTATTTGCATACAAATGTTTCGTGTCTTACAAAGAAAAAAGGTTTGCTTAGTTGATCAAATAAAGTAAAAATAACTGCGGTCTTTTATTTTTATGTATTTGGAAATGTGCACTGATTGTTTAAAATTGGTTTTGTTATAATCGAATCAAGCAAAACTTTTGTTATTCTTAATACACACTTCATAAAGTTGTTCGTGATTCTAGAGAAGAATGACCCTGAAATATTTTTAATAACAGCATAACAACATAACAACAACAAATATCAGCATATCAGCATAAAAAATATGCTATTACGGTAGTCCGGAGGCTAAACAAAAAAAAGAGAAATATGCTGAATTTTCATCATATTTAAAAAAATATGATATATTTTAAATAAGAGATTTGGTAGATATAATTTAGTTGACTTTTAAAAATATTTTAAAAGAATAATTTCTTAGCGTAGCTTTTACGGTGTAGGCCTATATGTCAGTGCGATTTTTATACTTAATAAAAATATTACGATAAATATGGCAAATTTTCACTTATACTGTACTAGTGTCCCCCGTCGCGGCATAGAACTTCAAAAACTGTAAATAGATTTTTATTAATTTCGTGCGGGCTCTTGCTCTCAAAGTTATCGCTATTCACATCTTGTAACATATTACTCGAAGGTTGAACTCAATTTTGAACCGAGCGTATATGTCACTCTTCAAGTCTTTGATAATGCTTTGAAGTAGATTCACATAGTCTACGATCGTAAATTCTAGTAGCACTAGAGATTATTCTTCCTGCCTGACCACGCTGACATAGATATTATAAAAATATTTATACCGAACTGAAATTCAAATGTATGCCGATTATTGTACATCTTACCCTGATAGAATTTTTTAGTTTACGACATAAAAATCTATAGAGAAATATTTACTCACATTATTCCTTGAGGACGAGTTCTCACGGCTCTCTGCCAGATTAGATAACGACATTAAATTTAAAAAAAGAAGTTTTCGGTTATTTAATTATGATTTCTATGTAGTGAGATCGGTGAGGTTTGAATTGCGGTAAACATTACGAGAATCATAAGAAAGTTACCCTTAATAATCGGTTCACTTGCTTTCGCGATCGGGAACAAACGAGAAATCTCTTGTCTCTGCAAAATAGAGATGTTGAAAGTTTACTGCGCGTCTCAGCTTTCGATCAGCTTTTTTATAATTCTATCTTTGATTAATGATTTTAATTTGAAGACGTATTTCTTATTTTGTAAACGAACTGAAAAAGAGAGACATTATAGCAGAGTTCTGTAAATATTGAGCTAATGTTTTTATCTGTGTATTTACACTAAATTTTATTTAAGTCGGTTATCAAAGGACATGTAAGAAAAAAGTAAACGATAATGAAAATTGAAATGTATTAAACAGATAACCAAGAATATATGATTTAATAATTATGTGGAAGTTAAAAAATTTACCTGAAAAAGAAAGGGCTGAAGAATAACATCGAACCAGTTTTCTATTATTAATCGATCGAGAGGGTAAAAAATTATTTTAATTCAGTTTGATAAAGAGATATCCAAGCGTCTATTACTCCGTCACCCGTTCGCCTAGATTGAAAATACAATTAAGAGGTACAGACATTTGTAAATTCGTTAAGATTTATTTTTAAACGTTTATCGGCAACCTTAATTTATATCATTATATAATAATATTTTATACTGTAAAAGAGCAGAAATAATCAAGTGTTGATTCGTTATTCTCAATCGTAACGTACATTACGCTTGTTTTGCATTTTATTTGCCGGGATCCAGAAAACCTTATAAAACTAAAATTTATAATAGTCTGTTATTTTGAAGAAAATATTAAAATAATTCTTTTAAATATTATTTTATTTTTTAGAAATTATTATTTTTTTTTTGCAGTATTCTCATATTCAAAAATTTTAAAACGGTGAAGCGATAGAAAATATGGTAGACGATTCAAAGAAAACCGATTAAAGTGTGAGAAACTTTAGTTCCCTATTCAAATGGGCCATTCGTAAAATAGGTAAAATATAACTCCCGTTTTATTTGAAAAACTTACGATTAAAATAAATTCTGACATCAATCACTTTCCTCGAATTGTAATGTTCCAAAGAGCTTTTTGTTTTTAATTTCATGTATATCGGTGATCGACTTGTAATAAATTCACAAAAAAAAGTAAAAAAATGTCTGTTAACTTCCCTCATTACTATATCCTTGTACTAGTAATATAATTAATTTTATTCTAATATCTGGAGTACAGGTTGGAAGTACAAGATGATTTTTATAATATATCCAAAAAGTGTTTCTTAAATAGGCCTACATGATAATGCTTAGTTTAGGATTATAACAATTTTTTAATTTGCTTTTATCTAACTAGATTGGTTTTAAATTATTGTATATTTCCGATTACATAGTTACAAAATAAATCTGAATTTGTTTAAATATAGTTAATTAGTTTTTATTTCGCGTAAAAGTGGCATATCGTGGATAGATTAAACGAATGAATGAATGAGCGGTTGTAATGGTAATTCATTAATTTAATTTATATAGTTGAACGTGAAAATAAGTGGGCCGGGTCGGTGAACTGGTAACACGCTCGGTGGTTATGCCGCCGGCATTATCTTACTAAATTGATAAATTTGCTCGGTTATTTATTTTCGTGCCGATTAAAGGCGGTTAAGATCAAAGAGATGCCGCCTAGGTTGTTCGCTTACCGTGGTCTGTCGGTACGTCAGGTCATCAGAACCTTTGCTCCGAGGAATGAGTATCAACTGACTGTGGCCGACTGGGTGGCGCTACACAGTGGATGTCACCCACAGATATAGGCATATTAAATCAAATTATCATCAAAAGGTGATGATCGGTGATAAAATTTTTATATTTTTAGATAATTTATCATTATATTTCATTTTATGATTTCCTGTTCTCTTGGCAAATTAATAGGTCATATACAATATTACCTATGTAAAAATAAAAGTGAAGGGCGTGTAAAAGTAATTTGAATTGCAACGGGAACGTAATAATTTGAAAAGATAAGTGGTTAAGGAGATTTCTTAACGACATTTATAAAATATCTACCTCGTACTGACTCAGAAATTAAAATCGCCTACGCATCATCATCTGTTTCTGTTAAGAAATCTTAGAGACTGCAAAAAACACATTGGATAAAAAAAAGAAGAAATTAATTTCTACTTCCTTTTCAAATAAGCCTTTGAAAAATGATTAAATTAAAAAAAAATTTTTTTTCTTGCAAATTAATATTATCTTTCTTCATTTTAAAACTGGAATTATCAAGGGGAATAACGAATAATAACTTAAAATTATATAACCTTTCTCTTCGGTTTCTTTTTCTTAAAATAGGTCTTAAAAGAAATTCCGCATTGCATACTGTTAAATTTTCTTTGTAATCATACACCCTGATTAATTTTTTTTCAAATAAGCATTTTATAAATAACAACAGGAGTTAGGGAATTTATAACTATACTGTTTCACCCTTTCAAGAGCGGATAAAAATTGAGAAGACTCGATTTTATTTTGAGTTATCGGAGGTAATTCTAGTTCTAGCATCTATCAAGTCGGATTGAAATATATGACAATTACTAAACCGACTTTAAACCCCTAAATCAATTTTATCCCTTTTACAACTAACTCTTTAAATCATTCTAAACGATTTAATGGAAAAATCTATGATAAAAAGATAGATTAACCTTCAGTATTGAATTTCAAGCGACTATCAAGAAAGGTTCTGAAGTTATATGAATATTAGGAATAAGAATGTATCCCGTTTAACTTCTTTTTTTTTTAACTTCCGGAACCACCGTCAGGGCTAATTAAAAAAAATTCTAATGGAATACAATAATCCCTGAAAAATTTATAGTATTCTTTTCAACTGGAACGAGAATGCGTTTTGAGAAATTAGTTTGCAACTTTTTCTTACCTCTTTATGTATTAGTGAGAAAAATGTTATCTTACCGGTACCTTATAGTAATGATATCCGTTTCAAGTTTGTACCTTTTCCGGTCACGAACGGAAAAGCTAGCTCCCTTTTTCGAGTAATGAGTATCCCTGTGGTTTGTTAAATCTACGGATTACCAGACCAGGACCTATGGTTTATTACAACTCGACAAAAGAATGGTGGCTGGGGACAGTAATGAGAAGCCGTTACCATAAAATTATCTTCGATTCAGCCGGGCCTCGAGTCGTCTAACTCAACAAATGTTTAGCTCCATCCATCTGCAAAACTGTAACCACATTATCTATGTTTTGATTAAAAATACCAACGATTCGTTTTCGTTTTTGTCTACATCTTTTAGATATGCGCAATCAAATAGGAATCTGTTAATCTCTTGTTACCGAGGTGTTCATAGTCCTCAATAAATCGCCATAAGACTTGCCGGGGGCCTTTACCACTATAATGCAACACGATTCGACAGGAAGAGTCGGTCTCTTGGCAGATGCAGATCGCGAACGGCTCCGACCTGCCCATCTGGTGACTGTCTGCGGGTTATCGAGACTGGTTCATTACTATTCGTAAATAAATAGGTCAGTATCTTCTTTAAAATTATTGAAAAGCTCCCATTTGGTAAGGTAAATATCGGGGTAGCGGATTTCAGCACCACTTTTCCTATTGCTTGCAAAACAACTTCGGCAGAACCACGTTCGCCAGACCCTGAGTTATAGTAAATTCTGTATTTGGTGGTACTCGATGACACCGATCCCATAACAGTGGATACATCTTGAATGATGTCACCGGGTTTGAAGCTCATGTCTGAAATACTCTCAACGTCCACTTTTCTCAGCGAAGATATATCAATGAAGCTACATCTGTCACCTTCCATTGTTCGTAGGCTTCTTTCAAGTTTCACTCTATCTACAACTGATTTCGTAATTTTAACATACGTTATAAATTCTAAACTCGGAATTATTTAATCTATATTCCGGAAGTCTTCGTTTCACTTTACGGTTTTTACCCTGGACAAACCCTTTTTTAAATAATTTAACTAGTCCCGGATTCCTTATATATTAGCCAGTTTACCTAACGATATATTTACACTCCATTATACATACTCGATTATCTGTTTTTATTTGTGGCTTTCCTTTTTTCTTTAAAGTAAGCAATTTAAAATTTTTACCGTCTTTTGAAAGAAATGTACGTTATTACTTTTGGTCGCACGGTGGTATCGATGGGTTAAAATGAATTTTTTTCAGGGTTTGCAGTATGAGGGTACCATACACTTAAAGTTTAGTTTTCTTATATATTTTTACATACATTTTTTTATTTATAGGCCTACGAATAAAATTTTGTAGCACGAAAATCTCCAAAATTACTCGATCGTTGAAATTTAGACATGCTATAATAGTATATCTATAATAGAATATTATGTGTGAACACATTTATAATAGTTTTATGTGTGAATGTTTGAGGAGGATCGGTCGAATTGTTGAGTTGCACTCAATTTAAGATCGAAAAAATTTGAGCGGGGCAAATTAGAAACGTGGTTCGTTATCATGGTGCAAGTCAGAACGTTGGCGTTTCTTTATTTGCGGTATTTATTGTTAGCAATACAGTTTTGGTTTAACAAAATTTTAGCTAATTTTAGATTTATTATTTTCATTTTAAATTCGTCTCACAACCTGATATCAGTTATATCCCACCCCCACTGGTAATTACTTTAACTTTACTTTTAAGAAATTATGAAAGACCTGCTATAACGCGACAATCCGGAGTTATCCTGCGTTATCGGCTAACCTCATTATTTCAAAGATAAATTGATAAGCTAATAAAACAGTCGATCGAGATAATACTGTAACACGATAAATTATTACCTACTGTTACTGTTAAAAATGAGAATATTATGTGATAAAAGGTAGAAAATTAAAAATTCAGTACTGTGTATGCATAAGTTGTGGTACTTACATTTTTGTTGGTGGATTTCATTTTCATATTGCTTTATCAACGGTGTTTGTACACTCCTTAAGCACTTTCCTTTATAGCCTAATTAATCGCTACACAGCTTCTGGCCTCGGGCTAGATACTTGCGTTTTACGCTACCCGCAGCGATAATTGTTGTTGCTTCTGCAAGCCAGCGTTCCTACGTACACGTCGTCGGTGCTGTACAATGATCGGTGGTAGTAAGTCAACCTGCGTTGCTGAGAAGATTAGCTAGAAACAGCGACGTAGTGTGTTGACGTAGGGCCACCGTCAGCTAAACAAGGACGTTTTATTTGATAAATCGTGTCCCCAGCTTCGTAGGTTGGTGACACCAGATATATTTCGCATCCTCTGGCAGGTCGGGAAGCAATTTCCCTCCGACATCGCCGGTGGTCTACTCGAGGAGCGTGTTAGCTGTTGACTCGAGCTGGGCTGCGGGGGAACAGATAGGCTTGCTCGGGAAAAAGATTGCGGACGCTCACCCTTGTGTCAGGTGTAGTAGCTTCATTCAGGCTGTGAACGTAGTGCCTGGCGCCATAGTCGGTGTTTTTGTTTCTGTACTGCGATGGAGCAATCCGGAGGAGGTTGCCTGGAGAACTTAGTGGGATTGGCCAAGGACTTGGTCACCGGTGATCCCTTCTTACCGAGGAGGTCACTAGGTCGGTCTCCGCCTGGGCCTTGGACTCGCTAAGGAAGATGCTGGGGCCGCCGGCGGGCTACCCCTATCTCCCCGCGAGCTGTTGACGGAGTGCATAAAAAATCGGCCAAAACCTCGGCGTCGAGCTGTGGGAGAAAGGCTGCAGCAACCGCCGGAACCGTACGGGAAGAACTCGGTAAGGGAAGGCGATCTACTGCCGAAGGGCGTCTACCTTCCGAAGAGGCGGCAGCAGTGGAGAGCAGAAGCAGAAGCGAGGGTGGTCGGCCCTGAGCGGATAATTTCTGGGGGGAAGCCTGAAAAGACGAACCCTGGAGCTGAAAGTGTAGGGAGGATAGAAGAGATGAGGGCTGTTTGGGCTAGAGTCTCGACAAAAAAGGAGTCGAATATTTCGGTCGAGTTCCGACAAATTGTGGACTCGTATCATTCCGAGTGTAGTTTAAAAGTCGTTGGACTGGATTTAAAGTTTGAGAGCCTCCAGGGCGCCAACCGAGCCCTCGACTCGGTCGTTGATAGACTGTTGGGTAAGGTTGATCAGGTGGTGAAAGGAGTCCAGGACGTTAAACCGGTAACGAGGAAGGTCCTGGGCGAAATCGACACTCCCTGAAACGGGTGGAGGAGAAGGTTAAAAAGCCTGCCTCCTTCACGGCCTTTGCAGCTGCGCCTGCGCCTAAGCGGGTTAGTCCCCGCCGCCGGCCCCGGTGACAGAAGACAAAATTAAACGGGTCACGATTAAGGTCTCCCCGCTAGCACCTGGAGGGCTTCGTCAGCAATGACGGAGCTAACCCTGAAGAAGGTCTTGGATCCAAGGAGAGAAAGGTTCCAGGTCTCACGGGTCACTAAAACAAAAGATCACATTGTAGTCCTGGAGGTCAATAATGAGCAGCAGGAAAAACGGCTGCTTGAAGCAGAAGTTCTGGAAAAGAACGGGATGAAGGTTCAGTTGGCCGAGCGCTGACCGCAGATTTTGGTATATAATTTACCGAGGGCAACAAGGATAGAGGAGCCCGAAATCCTCAAGGCGATCCGGCGCTTTAAATATCAACGCTTTGGGGCTACATCTCTCTCCACTGTAAGGTAGAGACGGAGATGTGTGGCATTCCGCCCTACGAGGGCATAGGGCAGCCAACTGCTCTAATAAGACCGCGTCTGCAAAGTGCGCTCCCTGGGCCTTGGTAAAAGGGTTTGATGCTGGACACCGGATCGGAAGCAAGCAATGCAGGTAGCATAAGAGAGCTCGGGTGAATATCGACAACCATACGGCATGTGGCGACTACCGAATGGGGAGAGACTTCCGAGGATGGGTATCATCGCATTGAATGTTTGCGCCTGGGACAGATCAACTTATATCATTCCTGGGCGGCAACCAGCAAGGCCATAAGGTTCCTTGAGGAGTACAACCTCGAGGTACTCTTGGTTAAGGATCCTTACGCAGTAGGGGATAGGGTGGTCGGCTTCTCCGGGGATGATGTTATTCAATCAAGTGGGGGACGGCCGCTCTCTGCGATCATGGAGGATTCAGGGTCTCTTTGGGAGTCTTCTGGATGCCCATTTGTCTGACGAGCAGTTATGTCATGCAAATGACGAGGGGTATGCTCGATATTGTACTCGTGTCGGGATACTTCCGGCTTGGATGACGTATCCTTTACTTACTGGCGAAGTTGGGCAGGATTCTGGACAGTCTCCCGGGCACCAGAGTGTTGATGGCTCTGGACGCTAACGCCAAGTCTACTACCTTGGGATCACCGCTCACTGAACCCAGAGGCTCTGGTCTCGAACAGGTCGTTGAAGTTAAATGATTAATTGTTAACTGTGGCAGAACAACAGCCAACTTTCTTTTCCGATCTGGGGGAAAGTTACATCGATGTCACCTTTGTAATGGACGTTTTTCTGCGATATAGGTGTTTTTCTTGACATATCCGGGGCATTTAACAATCTTTGGTGGCCCTCTGCTCTATACCAATTTTTTTTTTTTTTTTTTTTTTTTTTTTTTTTTACCTCCGGAACCACCGTTAGGTTATATCTTCAGAGGATGA
>JAAAKQ030247204.1:0-28135 GCA_010016005.3 Zanna intricata | reverse complement strand
AAATGAAAAACAGAGGCACAATTCCCAAAGATGTGTTTCCTCGTCTTCTAAAGAAGTGTATTGACGAAATGAATGAACGCAACAAGACAGCACAAAATCTGATCTCAGGTTTTAGAGGAGCAGGAATTTTTCCTGTCAATCATCATATGGTATTAAAACACTTAACTTGATCAATTGACTGTTGATCAAGAAGCTGAAGCAGATGTCATAACAATTGACAAAGAATTTGAAATTTTTTTTTTAAATTTGTATAATAGAGAAACACAGCCAACAAAGAGAGTTCCCAAGAAAAGGCTTTCAGCTAAACCAGGGCAGAGTGTCTGCAATTTGAATGACACTGAAGATGAAAACATGGAAGAGGTTGTGGAAAAAACATTGTGAAAAACATGACCCACAGGTTATTGAATGCGAGTCAGATCTTGGTACTAGTAGGCCTGGAAGTTATGGAATAACTCATCATCTAACATGTCGCTGGAAAGAACATTTGGATGATTCAGAAGATGACAGTTCTGATGCTTTTTCGACTATTGATACATCAGGTGAACTTGAAGAAGACGAAGGTGAGGATGGAGAGGAAGTGGACCTTAATGCCTTAGAAGTCAATGATTTTATTTTAGCAGAATTCCCATATGAAATGGCAAAAAAACAAGATTTCATTGAAGAAATTCATTGGGCAAATCATTGAAATACAGGCAGAAAATCAATTTCAATGCAAATTTATGACAAAAAGTCAGAAAGCACAAAACATTTACGCATTTCCAGATATTGATGATGTAGCTAAAATCAAAGGAGAGCAAAGAAGACAGCCTCATGCTTGAGGCATAAAATAACAGATAAGATGCCAACGGTCAAGGTCATCGACAGAATTGCTGCTGGTAGAAATGCGGCAGTACACGTCAATGATCTTGACCTGGAAGTAACACCATATGTGAAAAGAGCAATTGCAAGGAAATTAGAAAGGAAACCCGCGGCCAGGGTCACAACAATGAGCCCGGCATACGGCAGCACCCAAAATGCAGCTGTCGTATTGCCGCTAAAAAAGCATAGAGGCTGACCTCCTCTGGCCGGTTACTTGTGGGCTGGCAGTGCTTCAATGTAGAGCTGAGACTGCTACACTGCTACAGATGTTGGGGCAGCGGACATATTGCTGCAACCTGCTGTGGACCTGATCGGACTTCCTGCTGCCATAACTACAGTAGCAGAGGCACGAGTGAGCTGAATGTAAGGTAGCAGCTAAATGTGTAATGTTTGGAGAGAACGGCCATCGGACTGGCAGCGCACATGCAGAAAACTTCATCCATAAAATGCATCCGGCTAAACGCCAACCGATGTGCGGCTGCCCACCATATTGTATGGCAATCAGCTGCAACAGAAGGTGCAGATTTTATCCTGCTATCAGAGCCTAATCGACGGATGATGAGCATGGGTCCCTAGCTAGTGGATCAGGATGTGAACGCCGCAATTAGTTTCGTGATAGGGAGATACGCAGTGCGCAGGGTGATCCCAAGGACTGGTGGCGGTTGAACTTGTGCATTGCGTTGTGATCATCACGTACATGTCTCCCAACTGCAGTCGTGAAAGATTTCAGGAATTTCTTGCGGACCTGGAATCTTACGTCAGGAGACCTGGACGACACATCATACCAGCGGGGGACTTCAATGTAGAATGTGTGGAGTTAGGAGAGATGAGATCCATCGTTTGGGAGCCTGACCCGTTGTGGTATCGCTTAGCCTGGTCACGCCAAGCACACCGGCTGCCCAACGTTTGTAGGAAGAGGCACTGGATCGGTGCTTGACATAACGACAGGGTCGGAAAGCCTGGCCCCTTTGGTGGAGAGGTAGAAGAAAGTCAGCAATGAGGAATACGCCAACGACCACAAGGCAATAGTCTTCGTGATCGGGGATACAAGACCACACCACTAACCGAGATCCGGTGTTGGAAGCCAACGGAACCACAAAAGATCAGAGTAGCGTATGAAACGGCAGAGAAGGTTGGAGACTTCCAGCCGTCTACCACGAAGATATTGATGACTGCGCTGACTGAAAGGTGCAGGACAGCATCACAGCTAAACAGTCAGCGAAGGAAGTCGGTATATTGGTGGTTAACTGATATCGCATTCCTACGAAAGGATGCCCAAGCGAAGAGAAGAATTCTCACACATACCCGAAAGACGGACGACATCCAGCAAGGCATCCTGAGAAACGTACAAGAAGTGTACAAGGCGAAACGCCAACTCAGGGATGAGATAAGGTTGGCCAAGATTGAGCATGGCAGAGGCTGGTAGGGGAACTAGATCCGGATCCCTGGGGGAAGGCATACCAGATAATAATGAAGAAGTTTGGCCGGCGCCTCCACAGGCTATCACGTGGACAGATCCTGAGAGCAGTCCTGTCATTATTTACTTTAAAAGAAGAAACTGGGCCGAGATGGACAGTGGCCATTCGCGGCGCTTCTCACTCGAAGAGCTTAAGTGGGCGGTATCCCGTCTGAATTCAAACAAGAACCCGGGACCGGATGGAGTACTTGTAGCGGTAACCCAGAGCTTGGTGGAAAGACATCCATGGATGGTGTTGGATGAATGAACAACGCACTGAAGAGGGGCGACTTCCCCCGCTGTTGGAAAGAGGCACGGCTAGTGGTTCTACCTAGGTCGGGACCCTCGTCTGGGACGGAAATCAAAAATCACCCCATCTACCTCTTAAACCCGATGGTAAAGTTTTAAGAGCGGATGGTGGCAGATAGAGTAACAGAAGAACTGAAATGGGAGGACTCTCTCACATCAATTCGGATTCGGAAAGCGATGTTCAACAATGGATTCCATCACGTACATCCTAAACTGGGCTACAGAGAAAGCTGCAGGCAATTCGAGGACAAGAGATCCCATTGGTGGTCTTACTCGATATCCAGAACGCGTATAACAGCGTCCCCTGGAGAATTATACTGGAGGAACTACATGATAAGGGGATCAGTGACTCCGTGCTGTCACATCAATAATCACCTTCATGATAGATCGATATTCACGGACACTAAAGATGGCGTGGTCGATTTCAGTATGTACAGGGGGTACCACAGGGTTCCGTCTTAGAATCGTTGCTTTGGAACATAGCATACCACGGCCTCCTAAGAATAGATCTTCCAGGAGAAGCACAGATGGTCGCGTACGCCGATGATCTGGGCCTATTGGTGCCAGGTAACACAGAAGGTGAGGTGGAGGAGACCGCCAATGAGGTGGTGAGAAGGGTGAACGCATGACTACGAGAGAAGAAGCTGCAAATGGCTCTGCAGTAAACAACAATCATGGCCCTGGCTAGATGGAGGAGGTTACGGAGGATGGTAGCGATGGTGGAAGGCCACACAATTCAGGGTAGCAGGAGTGCTAAATATCTGGGTGTGTGGCTAGACAATATGGACGTTTCAACCTCCACATAAAGGATGTTTCCAAACAGGTGGAACGGGTCTTGGCAGATTTGTATAAGATCATGGTGGTGAGGAGGGGGCAACAGGCAGGGAAACGCAAGGTTTTAATAACTGTGGTGATCTCGATTTTGCTCTGTGAAGTTCCGATATGGTACGAGACACTGGAGTTCTTGGTTGCAATTTGGTGCTTTTAATTATATCTGTTTAAAAAAATTAATTTATCAAACATTTTTATGAACTATAATTCATTTTTATTGTCTGACCAGCAATTTTGAATGAAATACAACTATATATGTTTATTTATTGATGTGACAAAAACATTTTATGCCTCTATTCTGATTATAGTAATTGCTCTACTAAGAAAATGAAAAATGAAAGATGTAGTTAAAGACACTACACCTCACTGCCGCCTACACATTAGGAAAATAGAAATAAAAATTTAAATTTATGTAAAAGTAAGTAATCTTAAATTTTTAGAGATAAGTAAGAAAAACAAACCAATGTTTTAATGTATATAAACTGATAAAAAATATTAGTATTACTTCTAAGTGAGGCTATAGAAAAGGATATAGTTGTTCTACATGATTAAATTAAACTTTTTAAAGATGAATCTATTTTGACTTAATTTTTAAACAAATTCAAGAACTGGCTTACATATAAAATGAAAATAAATTCTGAAAAATAAAATTAAATCACAGAATTTATTAGTTGAGCAATTTTTAAATAATTAATTTATCGAAAAACCTGCAGAAAAAATAAAAAAAGATTATTTAAGTAAAAAGTAAGAAAAGATTTGAAATAAAGATTAAGTACTCATGTTTTTAATAATAACAGACCAATGACAAAAAAAATTAGCATCAGAAGATTTTTCAACACTGTATCAGCATTTAATTTTTTTTAACTTCTGTCTCATATCTTGAAAATATTAATGCAATCCCGGTAATAGCTGTCAATGGTTTTGATCAAAATAACTACTACAAATCATATGGTAAAGACAAACTATTTTTGTGCCAGATAGTCAGGAGATAACTTAAGTGCTATATTGTTGGGTAAAGGTTTATAAGGTAGGTGCTCTTTTTGATGATATTGCTGAAAATCTTACCTATTAAAGACTTATCTAGACTTATTTAAGGAACAGCACATCTTAAAGTATGCTTAATGGGCTAGCATTACTTTCCATCCATAGAGACATTACAATTAGCAACAAAGAAGTTCTCGACGAGTTTTCAAGTGTACCATCTCGTTTACAAAACGAAATCTGGACTTCGTTTTCTAAACACTGGCCTACATAAAAAGGCAATCTTCTTTTTAGTGACATATTCAATGTATTGATAATTGGTAATAAAACAATATTCTGTTTTCATTGTCTAATATTCACTGTGTTTGAACCCCCTTTAAAATCTTAGATTGAGAGTTTAATAAAAAAACACTTTTTGCGAATGACAGTTAATTTTAAAAATTGAGGGGATCATGGACCCTCCCAAAATTATAACCTTTATTTGCCACTGTAGCAAGTCATTGAATATATATTTTTTAATCCATTTACTTATTAATAAATTTTTTTTTATTTAACATTATAGAAACCGATTTTTAAACATGTTATAACATTTTAGAAATAATTATTTCTCTTTCGACATACAGGAAAAACACAAGTAATTACAGTAAACATTTTGAAAATATGAAATATTCACTAAAATATAAACCAAATCCATAGAATTGAATAAAACCCTGTAAAAAATAAAATAAGAAATGTCCTACGCAGTTTTATTTTCTATTTTTCTGTAAAAGTGTACCAAAATATAGACAAATTAAATATTGTATATATAGGACTGTGTAAGTGCCCCTAAATGTTTTGCTCACTGTAGATTGATGCAATCCAAAATCTTCACTCACTTCTAATTGAAAACCTGCGTCGGAGAGGTAACATAAAAAGATTTCCATTTTATGCTCCGATATCAGTATGGCTTCCATATTGTTGTTGAATTCTGTAAAAATGTTCCCCTCAGACACTCAACTATTTCTTTTTCAAGACCGATAAGCTCTTTGTAAATACAGTGGCTTATACATCATCTCTCCCTGTATATTTTTTTTTTTTATAAAGGACATTCTTAAAGCAGCCATGACAAAAAAATTAAAAAAGTACTGTTGTTTAAGGTTGTTCAAAAGCTGCCTTACAAATGAACCAGTATTTACTAATAGATTTCAGTAAATAGTCAATGTTTATTCATTCAATTTCAGTAATTACTTATATAAAAAAAGTAATTGTGTGTAATTCACAGCAAATACTTATAAATACTAACAAGTAAAACAAATATTGAACAAGTAATAAGAACATTAAATACTGGAACTTTATTCACCTACCTGCCATTATTTACGTTACTGATTTTTATTTACATTAGCCATTGCATGAATAGAAAATACTTTTCTAAGGATGAAAAACATTTTCTGATAATGGGTATTTTCAATTCAATTTTTTTATTTATTATTTAGAGTATGTAAAGCAATTTTCAGTTTTTTTAATAGTACTCTAATTAGGAAATTAAAATAAAATATAAAAATATATTTAAAACTTGGCTGATAAACATTTTAACACAAACCAAGACTATTAATGTAAAGACACGAGTGAAAATAACATTAATTTTACTGTCACATGTTGGGCACAACAAAGATGCTTACTATGTAGACATCCACTACACTATGATGGCAGTACACAGGGCCACACTTCATCATGATCTATCTGGTGTTCTGCTGAATGCAGATCCCTTACACCAGTGGTATATGGTATCTCCATCTATTTTTGCCCTAAGCCTTCTCTTCTCTTTTGATCCTTGTAGTTCCAATTGTTAACTCATTTATTAACTTCATCCTTCTTTCTCCTTTCTCCTTCTACTGCTTCCTAACTTTTTTCGTTTTCTTTAATGCACTTCCTGCATAATTGCTCTTTCTTCTGTAATCCTGTTCATTAGTCCCACATTCCTCACTTTATCCATCCATCTTACTTTCTTTTCTCTCCTTTCCTCATTGTCTATACTTCACTTTCATAAAACAAGATGTTCCATACATAGCATTTGGCTAACCTCTTCCTTAAATCTAAGTCCAGACCTTTACTATGTAATTTACTCTTCTTACTGAAGGTTTACTTTGCTCTAGTTCCACTTTGTTTCCATCATCCTCTTCCAGCCCTCTGTCACCAGAAACTCCAAATATCAGTAACTTTTTTACTTTTTCTATTCTTCCTTCATGCATCCTTATCACCAAATCCTCTTTATTTTTTACCTCCATTGCTTTAGTTTTTCCTATGTTTATTTTCATTCCTTCCTCCAGGAAGAACTGTCAATAATCTTTGTAATGCATATGTACCATCAGTGAAAGTTACGAGATCATCAGCAAACCTTAAGCATCTTATTTTTCTTCCTCTTATACTTATTCCTTCTTCTGTTTCTTCTAATATATTCCTTATCATATCTTCAATGTAAATATAGAACAGTGTCAGTGAGAGGTAGCATTCTAGCTCCTTGATGAAAACTTACCCAATAGGTTATATTCTTACTTTCATTGGTGTTGTTTTTCTTGTTTTAAATTCTTTAATTAACCTTCTACCTTACCATTTTTTCTTTAAAAAACTCTACATTTATTGGATCATATATACTTTGACAATGGCACTAAAAATGTTACTGTAACCAGTGTGATGGGACACAAAAAAAACAATAACAATATACATTTATTACATTAGAACAGTACATCCTACCATTGTAAAAAATGATTTAATATATAAGTAAAGCTGTTTAATCCAAACTCATTTATTTGCTGTTCACATATTAGAAATTCTCAGTTCATACTAAACATGATATGGAAAGAAAGGAAATGAAGTTTTAGTCCTCTACTGCTCATTTTGACAATGTACTATAGTCTGTTGGGATGTTTTACAGAACACTATCATTGGATCATTTGCCAGTTATTACAAATTACATCCATTTATTGTTTTCAGTTATTAATGTGAGCTTCAGAAGGAGCTTATAATTATTGTTCAGGCTAGTGATTTTTTTATTTGAATAATTAATTAATAACTGATAAATGTTCATAATATTATTTTGTTCACTCTTGCCTTAGTAATATAGTGTTGGTGAAGCTCTATAAACTGAGCCCATGAAACCATTTTATAACTAACTTTTATAATTAACTTTTAGGATTGATGTTAATAACTTTTTTTCACTTATTATATTATGGCTTGAAATATTTATTTCTTTGTGATGATTGTTTACTGCGAACTATTGTTGATTGTAGGATAGTGTACATACGCAAAACATACTTAATTCATAACGCCCAAAAGAGTTTAGTTAGATGGCAAGTGGGTTATGGGACTTACAATTATATTGTTTTATTATTGGATTGCAAATTGTTTGAAGATTTAATCCTTTCTGGTTATTTATATGAGTCTTTTTGTAGAAATTTGTTGTTTTCTTTTTTAATTTTGGAACATTTTGTTGTAATTGAAAGTTATGATATAATTAAAAGGTGTTACTATTGTTGTATTCATGTTTATTCTTTTACTTCCTTGTATGAACTAAAGGAAATACTGTTAAAAGTACCGAAAAAGTTCGGTTTTCAGATTTCAATGGAAATATCCATTTTGACCACCCCTGAATCCATCTTGACTAGTTTCGGCTTGACATCTGTACACACATATTTTTGTATCATACTTATACATACTTATGTATGTATGTATCTCATGTATGTAACTCAAAAATGATTAGCCATATAATGTTGAAAGTTTGTAATTAGGACTGTTGTAACATCAAGTTGTGCAGCCCCCATTTTGATTGCAATCAATTGGGCCAAAAATGTGTATACAGTCAGACCTCTAAATAAAGTGGGGTTTCAACTTTGAAACATTTGGATATTGAACTTTTTCTTAACTGCACTAATAAGCTCTCGTTCAGAGCTTTTTAGCGATATGTCATATTTATTTTCATTAGTTCCAGAGTTATAGCTAAATAAAATTTTAATTAATGAAATATTTGGATCTTCGAAGGGGAGCATATCGGTTCGAATCCGATTTCATATACATATATATTTTTTTAAGTTTGATTTTGTTTAATTATATTGATTTATTAATAATTACTAACCTCTGAATGTATAAAAAAAATTAACAGTAAATAATAATTCAGCAATAACGATGCAAAAGAAATATGACAAAAAATCAGACGTTATTGCTGAAATAATTCAATAATTTTTTCAACCAGAGGTTAATAATTAAACACATATGTGTTAACCAGAGGTTAATAAATCAGTATATTTAAATTAACAAAAAAAGTTAAAAATAATGTATATGAAGTCGGATTCGAACCGATTTGTGCGTGGTTACGGATCTAACAAGTTTTCACTTATACTACGTATCTTACTTGTGCGGACTCGAAACAAAATAATTAATATAAAATACTGAGGAAATTTTTAGGGCCATTTTTCTTTAGTAAAATTGAATATCGCGTGTTAGTATTTTGTGATTAAAACATTAAACAGTGTACTACTCACACACGCAATATTTTCAAATAGTGTCTCGAAACTCGTGCCTTTCCCTTGTTAGCGAGATGCAAGACTTATTGAAAATTCACAAACTTAGTAATAAGAGTTATAAATTCAGAATAAACAAAAACCCTACAACACCATGCTCATTTTAAATCCAGTAAATCATGTTAAATGTAAACTAAAAATTTAGTAACATTTCCAGTTTTGTTTTTATTTTCATTGATTTAATGAAATATATATACATATAAAACGATAATAAAATATGATATGCGCGAATAGGTAACACTTACTTGGTTGTCCATTTTTAATATTTTTATGCATTTGTTTCAGTCTACTTGATAATAGATATGCTATAAAATTTAGTAACCTTCTGTTTGGTTTTTGTTTTCATATTGTTGATGGTTTTACATTATATCTTAAAAAAAAAGTATTAGACAGATATAAGACACATTGGTTTAAAGAGTAATAAAGGGACTTTTACCTTAATCTAATATTTCAGGTAAAATAGGTGGAATTAATAATTTTATAAATATTTGATGTTAATAAAAACTAATATTTTAGCAATTGTGTAACTCTCGACTTTATTAAAGAATTGAAGTATTGTATCTCACTTTCAAATGAAATAAGTTTAAATGAAGTGCAGCAAAAAATGTGTATATGTAATTTAACAGGCGTACAAGGAAGTCCTGTAGTGTCCACATTAGATTTTTATTTATATGTTTTATTACTGAGTTTCTCCTTCTGTTATCTTCTGCATGGGTTGTATGTTTTAAGTTCATATTTAAATAATTTTTACTTATATGAACATTTTTTTATTTAGCTTTATTTACTATGAAACGATCATAGTTTTAAATTTAATACCTAATTTAAATTAAATTAGATTAGGATGTTATAGTTTTAAGCCATTTTTCATATGCTACATTATATTCCATTTTATTTCCATATTTCTGAAGGACTACAAGTAAGAAGTTTTTTTAATACTGTTTATGGATGTGATAAAAAAATATAAAAACATTTTGCATAATTCTTCGACATCCGAGCAACTTTCTTTACCTATCTATGACCTTTATATTTTATTGGTGCATCCCCTTCAGAAAACTCCAAAGTTTATTGTAGGCTTTTTAAACCGATCGAGTGATAGGTAAAAATTTGGAGATTCGAGGACTTTTTTTTGGAAAATAGTGTAATGTTTTGAAGCCTGCTCATAATATAACGTAAAAGGAGACCCTGCAGCGCAAAATTTATTAGAATTCTTTTTTTTTAATATGCTTTAAAACCGTTATAAAAATTGGGGAACGCCCTCCCTGGGAGGGTTCAACTTTTTAAATAAGCGTCAGAGTGAAAAAATACAAGAGACGTTTTTTGTCGGGGATCAAAGGAAACTTAGGGGCCCACGGTCAGATCCTCCCTCCGACTAACCGAGGGGACTGTGGTTCCGAATAAATTTTTTTGAGCCGGCCCCCTAGCACAAGAAAGCTAAAACCTCCAAGATCTTTTTTATTCCCCGATAGACGAACGTTTAGGAAAAAATAACAAACCAAATTTTTGTGTGACCGAAAGTCCAAAAAAAGTTAATTTTCTTACATATTTTGCGCCATAAGGAGGTCTTGGATCGAAAAAATATAACAGGCTTTTTTTATTCCCCGTTCGAAGAAACCTAAGGAAGAAATAACAAACCAAACGTTTCTGCAACCTACAGTCCGAAAAAGCTAATTTCTTTTTTCACTAAATCTACATTTCCCTTACCTATTTTGGGGTTATTACGCCCCTCAAAATTTCAGCGCGACTAGAAACAGACGTCTGAGCAAACGTCGCAGGGAAACTTTTTGTAGAGCCCGTAGAACCGCTTAAGACTCATTATTCACCTTTCGATAGAAAAATGCATTTCAGGTAAACAAGATTGCAGCACTTAATCTTTGTTCAAGAGTAAGATAAGACACAAGATATGAAATGTAAAAATTAGAAGATTAGAGTTATGACCTTGATTAATTTTACTTAAAAATTTAAGTCATTCATTCTTTAGTACATTTATTTTCTCTTGAAGAAGCAAAAAATTTCAATATCACTTTTAGTTAAAAATGAAATTATAACACATTAAAAATGTACATATTAATTAAATAAACAAGTAAAATATGTATAATCTTTTATTAAACTTTAATAAATTAAATATAATTATTAAAATATTATAAAAATATGTTATATAAATATATTATTATATTTTAATTTAAATATAATATTTCTAATTTCTTTTTATTTCATATTAAGTGTAAAATTTTCCAATTTTATTAAAATTTGTCATTTTTTTACAGTTAGTTTCTTTGTAGAATATTTAACAATGTTTTTCTCTTCAATCCAAATTTGTGAACTATTAAAAGAAAAATACCTTGAAAAAAATTATACATTGAATTAAAAAAGTTAAATGGTTAATATACTGTAACATTTCTTATAAAAATCTGATCATTTGACTTTAAATGTGTTCAACTAATCAAATGCCTATAAAATAAAGATATGTTTTCATTGTTTCATTGCACAAATCATAATCAATAATGGTTTTACTTTATTCTTTATTAATTCAATATTTATAAATAATTTAAAGGTAAAGAACAAACAATTTTAATTAATAATTTATATGACCACTTACTATGAATTAAAATTGGAGTAATAATTGTCTAACTACTAATAAAATAATGAGAATATTAATTTTACTATCTATATATTCATTATTATCACACTAGTAATATTTAGCGATATCTAGATGAACTGTTGTGAAAGAATACAACAGTGCAAAACAACAAATATTCAGTTTAATGTTCATTATTCAATTCTAAACAGAGAAATTAATGAATCATAGATTTTAGGCTTTCTTAATTTTATGATTCTTCCAATATCTATATAAATTTATTTGTAGTTCTACTAATGACTAATATTCCAAACAATCTTGTTTTGTGCTGCAATCTTACAAAATTATAGTTCTGTCATATCATTAGTTGTTATTGAATTTTTATTGACGTTTAGTTTTATCTTCCGGAACATCATATTCAACCAATATGTACATCACAGCACCAGGGAAATTAGAAAAATATTTGCCATTACTATTATGAATTAAAATGTTTTAAATCATATCATTAACTAATGTAGACCACTGGTCTGATCTCTCTCTCTCTTTTTCTGTTTAGCCTCCAGAACCACCATAAGATTCAGAGGATGAATGAGGATAATATGTATGAATGTAAATGAAGTGCAGTCTTGTACAATCTCAGGTCAACCGTTCCAGTGATGTGTAGTTAATTGAAATCCAATCACCAAAGAACACTGGTATCCATGATCTATCTAGTATTCCATCCGTATAAAAGTAACTGCCTTTCCTAGGATTTGAACCTTAGAACTATCGACTTCAAAATCAGCTGATTTGCAATGACGGCATTAACTATTAAACCTACCTGGTGGTTACCAGTCTGATCTATTTAGTGGTAAACTCATCATAGCAAATCACTTTTTTAACAGGGACTTTCAAAGTCAAAGGTTTTCAGGTTTGAGTCCTAATGAAAGTAGATTGCTTTTCTTTACAGATTTGAATACTAGAGAGTGGATACCAATGTAGTTAGGTGGTTGGGGTTCAATTAACTACACCTCAGGAATGGTTGGCCTGAGTCATTACAAGACTAAACCTCGTTTACATGTCATACATATCATCTTTATTTGATTGGGTCAGAGAAGGGGGTTGCTGATTTGTTTAGTAGTTGAACAGATTGCAATAAAAAAAAAACAAAACTAATTTAAACGGAATGAAATAAAATAATGAAGTAATTATGAAAATTACAACAACATAGCAAATAACATTAATGATGCCTATACATCATACAGGAAAAAAATATACATAAAAATCATACGTGATAAATAAATGATCTTGATGTTGACAAGGGATAGAAGTCAAAATTTTAAAAGAAAATGTCATTCAAATTATACAACACAATTTTCCAAAAAGCAAAGTAAATTTTCATTGTTGTTAGTGAAGATTTGTGCCAGTTTTATAAAACTGCTCATTTAGCCTGAATTCAGAATGCATAATCACATTAACTAATAAAAATAGCACATGCCTACTTACTTGTACTTTTGTATTCACAAATAGCATATTTAATAATAATAATAATATATTGCTTATAAAACTAAAATTAAAGAAATTCTTCAAAAAATGTTGTGCAACTATTTCTATTCCAGTGACTTTTTCTGATAATCACAGATTTTGTCTAAATATTTTTGGTACATATTAAAAGCTGTTTTATCTTTTAGTGTACTATTTTCTTCCATAATTTTAATTAATTCACTTTTTAACTTATCATAAATATTATAGATCGTTTCACTCTCTCCAAATAGAGGTTTGCATCCCTAAGTTAAAACAAAACCACGATGTTAACAGAACAACAACAGTTATACTCATATAATAAAAAAGATCCCATTAATATACACAGTAACAAAACATTTTTTTATACAACAAAAATATAAAAAAACACTATTCAAAAAATGATCATTCAATACAATTAACGTGCATGAAATAATAGATTTGTTCATTCAACTCAATGACTTCACTCATAAAAGAGGTCTTCATCATGGTTACAGATCAATAAAGTAACATTCACACCTTTCGAACAGGTTTTTAACTGAAAAGTTATTCAGTAAAAGATGTTTATTATGAAACTAGTTGTCGATGTCCTACAGAGCATAAAAAAGGAAATCGCTAATACAAATTAATTAACATTTAATAGATGTTTAGTGTACTATGTAATACATATGCAGAGTAGAATTATATTATACTTGATAATTAAAAATTGTTTGGCAATAGCTGGAAGCTAATTTGGGTCATTAATGTAAATAAAAAAGTTCCTAGAAACATAAGTTCGAAAACACTTTGATTTTGTCTTGTAGCAAAAGATAAAAAATATTTCACGTTGATTTCTGCTCCAAGCAAAAATCATTTATATATGCTTCTTTCAGGTAAGATGAAACAATACTGAAATTCTCTGAACTCAAATTAAGGTGAAATATTTTAATTAAGGCATACTTAGTAGTTTTATAAGAAAATTTTCTACTCTGATCATTACATAATAATTTTTTGTATAGATCACTTATTATAAGATAAATTAAAGACGTAAAGACAAAGAGTATAAGATAAAAAATAAATTAATAATTAATGTACATATTATTCTAAGGTTTTTTGAAATGTTTAAGTTAAGATTATTTTAAAATTCACTGATTGATTTAATAGAGTAATGTCATATTTGTAAAATAATATACTTTAATCGTATTTTAAATAAATTGATGAGAAAATTTTTAATGATTTGGCAATTTATTTGAAAATGGCAAAAGAAGTATAATAAAGCCCTTTCTCACAAGCCAAAGGACAATGATTCATGGAAATAGAAATTTTCAACATTAAATATTGTTTAGAAATAATTACTTAAAAAAATTTATTTGAATAATTTAAATTGAAAAAACACCCCTAAAAAATAAATTTTGTGTATATATTTATAAACATTTATAAATACATACACAAAATTTATTTTTTGAAGATCACCTCTTATAGGTGTCTATCTTTGCATAGACATTTTATGTGAGGCCGGCCACACCCCTGGTCGGCCTCCGTATCAGAGTGGTAGCATCTCAACTTTTCATCCGGAGGTCCCGGGTTCAAATCCCGTCAGGCATGGCATTTTTCACACACGCTACAATTCATTCATCTCATCCTCTGAAGATATAACCTAACGGTGGTTCCGGAGATAAAAAAAAAAAAAAATAGACATTCCTGCACTCTCATAATCAAACTCTGTGTTTCTACAGTAATTTCAGCAATTGCTGTTTGGATGTTGGGTTAGTTCTTCTGTCATATCAGGTTAACTTTATACACTTTGCCTTTAAGATGACCCCCCACAAGAAGAAAACGCACACTGACAAATCAGGAGAGCTGGAAGGCCATGGAATGACATTTCTCAAAATTATATGATTACAAACAGCATAAAATAGTCATTGATATTCAAGATCTGACTAGGATGTTGATCCATCCATTTAAACCAAGCCTTGTCAATAATTTGTAGAAATAGTCTGTATTTCAGACGTTATCTGATGTGACATTTCAAGTCAACCTCTTGTGGCCAACCTCTTTTTCAAAAAAATAAGAATCTATTATGCCACAATATAATGTAGAACACCATCTTTTGTTGCGTGTAGCAGGTGCTAATGAACTGTGTAGGATTCTCATGCAACCAAAACAAAAACTTTATTTATTAACAAGTCCATTAGAATGGATCGGCTTCAACCAACATCCACAGTTTAGCAATCATTATCCTCATTTAATTAATCAACAGTTCATTCACAGAATTGATAGTGCAATTTTTAGTGCTTAACTGCATGTGCTGATAGTATAGTTTATTTGTGTTCTAAATTAAACTGGTTGTGAAATTCTCTACATGCCTTCACCCTGTCATTATTTGTATTCAAACTTTTAACGGTAATCAACACCCAGCCGGGGGGTCTTGCCCCCCGGCTATCATGGGTTTGTACCCATGACAGCTAAGTGGCAAGATGGCGTGAGCTGACTTCTAAAACTTGCAGTCCAGGATTACCAGTACAAATTTCAGTCAAAATTTCCCTTTTTCCTGAATCATTGTTTATTATGCTGACTTATATGAAAACAGTTCTGTTGCCTGGTTTGCTAGAAGTGGGTATTGTTAATATTTAAGAATAACATCATCCATTTGCAAGAGATTGAACACTTAGAAGTATAAACATAAGGAGAATGTTAATATATTTCATTTTTTTAAATACAATCAACAAGATTCATTCTTATGGGTGCTAAATGATGAGTTGTGTTTTTGATAACAGAACAATATGTTTTCTAACCAAAAAAAATTGTCTATCCTGTTTAGAATTGAGCTGAAAAAATAAGGCATCCAGAAGTCCTATTATTAAATATCATTTTGATGTATTGTAAAAATTTCCCATTTTTCTTGATGATTCATAAATTTCTAAAGAAAGAAGGTAAGAGAGAGTTTTGAAATACATTACAATATAGTCAGAGGGAGAAGGGAAAGTATTTTGAAAAACATTTATGAGATGTTAAAGCAAAAAAAAAATTTTCACATCATCTCAAAATCATTCTTAGTATTAGGACTTCTGATTATCTTATTTATTCAGCTCAATTCTAAAAAGAATAGAAAATATTTTAGGTCAAAAAACATATTGTTTTGTCATAAAAAACATTAATCATTGTTTAACACCCACCTTTCCCTTCTCTCAGTAGCAATTAATAGATTTATTTACGCGCGTGTGTGTGTGGGTGTATGTGAATCATAATATGATTATATAGAGTTTAGCCATTAATAACTGGTACCAAAGCAATTGGAAATATTCTGACCTGAAAATAGGTACACATTAAATAAAATACCTTATTCTTATGGACTATAATTATTTTACACATGAAATGCAGATAAGAATGAAACTTTCTAAAAATAATTCCTAGTTTTTCATACTTACATGAAATGTTTTATATTTACAGTTTTCTTCCATTAGATTTAAATACATATCGATTGCATCAGTGATATTTTTTTCTTTAAACATTAAATAATTAACTTTTATAATTTGTAATTCCATTATTAATTCATGTTGGCTATAAAGTTTTAAATATTTATCAATTACAGGCAATAAATTCTCGTTTTTTTTTATCCAGTTGCTTAATGACAGCACATTTAATACACATGTAAATTCCCCTTCATCAGCTGCTTTAATAAAATTTTCTAATGCTTTTTCATAATTAAATTCAAAATTTTTATAATAGTTTGCCAGAATTTCCCATAAATGCTTTTTATTTTGGTTATGAGTCTTATTGCTCCACTCAAAAGCTGAATCAATTAGACTCTTAATTTCTTTTTTATCTATTATTCCTCTTAATCTTACACAGACATGTGCACAGCGCCAATAGATATACCATTCATTTCCAGCATTATTTTTTATATCTCTAAAATAAGAAAAATAATTTTCTTTTTAGACAACATATTTTTTATTTTATAATGTATCAAATTTAATATTAACCTAATAAAACTGTAGAAAGTACTACAGTATTAATAAACAGTAAATAAAGGAAAAATATTGAATAAAGCTTCTATTTGTTAGAAAAATAGTAGAAACAATTTGGTAAAAGTAGTAATTTATTTACTATTAACACATAAATATTAGAACTGTCTTTAACAACATTTTTTGAACTATCACTGCAAAAATATTATGGATTCTGCTAAAATTTTTAAACAGTACAACAATAAATGAATCAGTTAAATACAAAGGATATATAGTGATATATTTTTTAAATAATTGAGTACATCGTAATAGCTACAAAAATATATGAACAAATGAATTTGTAGAGAAAGAACAATATAAGATTTTCTTTGCTTAATCTGCTTAATTTTTGTGCTCCTGCTAAGTAAATTTATACAATTTTGTTTATTTTTAACTCTGTTACCAATGAATAAAACGTATTGTTTAAAGTGATAAATTTAATACACTTCATATGATAAGCTTTGTTTATTGACTATAATGTATCAATTATTATTTTTGTTTTTATATTTAATCACTCATAAACTATGCATTTTTTAAATAAACTGAGTAGATAACATAGAACAGATTGAAGGTAAAATATTTATTAAATTAATGAAAATAAAAACTTATCTGCTACCTATATTAAAACTTGAAATTAACTCTCTTCCCAGATTTTTCTGAATGTATTTCTGAGAAGCAGGACAGACTTAACTACTAGTCAAGCAGTAACCTACATTTCCTTAAAAAATATTTTTTTAGCTATACAGACTAGAATTAATTTCAGCAGATCTTGTATTTTGCACATAGTACCACGATCCTGAATGAATGGAGGGTTCATTCTTTAATTTATGATATGGTACATGTTACCTGTGGCTGTACAGCTGATTAAGTTTAAAAATTGTAAATAAAAATCACAGTTGTTATATACTAATAACACCAACTATGTAAGGAATAAGTAAGCATGTATAAAATTAGAAACATGAATTATTAAACTGAAATTTTATACTTTTAAAAGAATCATTTATAATAAGCAAGATTGAAATATTTTCAGTGAATAAACTACAAAGTCTGTTCAGTGAGATTACCTTTATAAAAATTCAGATGAATTATGAGGTGGTGTTTTTACAATCATAAAACAATTAACTTTACAGATATTCCGAAAAAGTTGCTAGGAAGATTTGTCATATTATGTTTATTGGCAGTGACAATAAAAAAAAACATGTACTTTTAGGGGTTCTTAACTGATAAGGAAATTTAGAATTTTTTTTAATATTTTATCACAGAATTTCTGGATATGAGCAAAAGCAAACAAAAAATAGATATACTGTTGTTTATGTAAACAATAGGAAGAAAATACTTACTTAACAAGATCCAGTATTTCTTTTTTTAATGATATTTTTTTTTTTCCAGAATCTTTATGTAAGAACTGGTATGAATGCAATAACATAACACCAATAAAAGGCATCTTATATTCTGACCATGCTGTTTTTAATGCATCAACCTCTTCATCAGATGGAACACCAAAATGAGAGTGTTTTCTCCTATACTGTGCAAGACTTTTACCAAGAAGGAAATGCCAAAATGGTACAGAATTATCTAATTTCACTGCTTGTCTTGCCTCTTCTATAGCTAACTTTTGACATTGTCCATTAATATTATATAAGAGATAGAAACTACTTTTAATTGCACATAATGCTGCTGTGCTATTCTCTAGAGGAATTACACTCTTAAGTTTCTGAAAAAAATAACCTTTTTAGACAAACACTGAACAGCCTAAGTAGTAAATTATTTTTAATAGAGTCTATACACTCCTGTTTTGCTTTTTTGTTCTACCTTTTGTGAATCTTTACTTTGGTGCCTCAATGTTCATTTTTATCTTTGAATTCTGCGACTCAAATTTTATTTTGTGTAATTGATGGCTAACTCTTTTCCACTCTTGTAAAAAATTACAATTAAATATGGATAACTTGAATGGTTGATACAGTTAAAATAGTACTAGAAAGAGAGAGATTGAGGTAAAGAGACACTATGAAAAAGATTATTGTAGGATTTTGTAAAGCCAATGCCAATGAAAGACAAAAAATATGTTTGAAAGATACACAAGAGTTTATAATTATAGAATAACAGTTTTTAAGAACAAATAGTGTAATCTGACTGAATTGTCCAGGTATTTTTCCCATAAGGAAATTTGTAATTTTTGAGTTGGATCCAAATTTAGTATAACTTACTCCTGGGGAGTGTCCATTATTCTAACAGGCCTTCCCATCTTCTGGCATGAAGGTCAGACAGCTGGTCGGATCTTCTATTTATGTCTGTCTCAGACCTCAAGTGTAGAATATTAGGTCCAGCTAAGATCAATTTAAACCCACCAGGTTGGTCAAATGGTTAAACTTTTCATTGCAGATCAGCTGAATTCAAAATCAACAGTTCTAAGGTTCAAATTGTAGTAAAGACAGTTACTTTTATTTGGTTTTGAATACTAAATCGTGGATACCAATGTTCTTTGGTGGTTGGGTTTCAACAATTAACCACACATCTCAAGAATGGTCTGTTCAAGACTACACTTCATTTACATTCATACATATCATTCTCACTTATCCTCTGATACCACCTTACAGTGGTTCTGGAAGCTAAACAGAAAAATAGTGAGCTAAGCCAAACCTAAACCCACCCCCGAAGCCGGGTCTCAGTCTTAACTCTGCCTTGCCTCTAATAAGGAAATCCAAGGGATTCCCCATTGGACTACAGTCTTCAGGTGTCTTTCCCTCAAATGAGGAACCCCCATGGGGATTCCCCACTGTGACTGTGGTCTTAAGTCCTCCCAGATGTCATTGGGTCCTGAGTCAGCCATGTAAAGCCTTGAAGCACTCCCAGAGTCCCCAGCTGTTCCTTGAAACCGGAACACCACTGTATACTGGTCTTCACAGTTGGGACTGTCCACTCCCCAAGCTAGAATCCTCTTTTCCATACGCCGTCATCCTTGGCTCATAGAATATTCTCCTCGTAATCGTTAAACGCCTACCAGCTGGTTGTCGTAGCTGTTATAAATGATAGAAGAGCTGCGTGGGCCAGGCCAGCAATCCTGGCGCGAGTTCGCCTTCCTCCCATGCTGGGCACTGGAACGGTGTATATTCTACTGAGTCCTAATTTGCAAAACATGCAGGCCGGAGACTCGGGCCTATCGGTACGGTGGAGATAAACTCCATAGTTGCCATACCTAGTGAACAATTGTTTCGTATAGTAAGTAAAGTCGCCACATCTTCCCGAGCACCACTGCCACAAATCCGGGATTAATCTTTTAGTCCAATCTGCTTTTTATCTGCCTGCCACCGTTCTTGCCAGGTGTTCAGTTCATCTTATGTGTCAAACCGCGGTTATCCCAACATGTCGATCAATTGTTTCCTTCAGAAGGAAGTCAATTGGGGGGAACAACAGTCAAAACACAAACCACCTCATCTTTAATGAGACGGCTTGTACGGTAGGCCGAAATTAGTCTCAGAAATTTACGTCAGTGGAGACTTCGTAGTCTAGAGAGGTTCCTCTTGAAAGTCAGAACAAAACTCCAAATCGGAGAGCATACAGTACAATAGACGTGACGGTCATCATAATAACCCGTCGTTTCGATGCTCGCATTGCCGAATGCAACGACAGGAGACACTTTAAGGCCGCTAATGTCCACTCCACCCGCTCACAAGTTGCAACAACGTGATCGTTAAACCTACATGAACGATCTATTATTACTCCCTAAATACTTGACTGTGCGTTTTTGTGGATTAGATGTCACTGCACTCGCAAGTCAACCTACTCTTGCAAGCCAAAGATGATAGATACTCTTCTGGGGAGACAGTTGTAAGCCATGGTTCGTCAATTACCCATTAATCAAATGCAGGGCCGAGTTACCACGTTCCTGAATTTCTAGTTCAATGCGACTTCCAACCAATGCTGCCAAGTCATCTGCATATGCAATAGCCTTCGTTTGCTCCGGGAGCTGAAGGTTAAGCACTCCGTCAAAAACTACATTCCAGAAAAGGGGACCGAGCACGGAGTCCTGTGGAACCCATTGCATCTGAAATTGCAAATATCCTTGCTGTGTCTCGACAGAGACCCACCTCTCTTCAGGTACTCTCTGATTTGCTGCAACAGATACGAAGGCTTTGCGCATATCCAATCCAACAGTATTAGCATTAGCAGCCTTCTTTTTCGCCATGCGCTATACCTGATCCTGTTAAACCAATCGCACATTAGAGAGTGCCTGGACCATAGACCGTCCCTCCCGTCCCTATAACTCAGTACTTATTTAATTTATGAGGGGTGTCACTAGCACTCGTTCGACCGCCTTTCCCAAGGTATTCAATAGGCAAAGCGGTTGGAAGTTATCAAACCAAACCCTGTTTCCCGGTTTCGGGAGAAAGACAAAGGGCTGGTTTATTGGCGTTACTCCCGCCATCACTCCATTCGGTCGCCTTAAAGCATAAGACCCAATATCTATGCCACGACAGGCAAGATGAACAATTTCCAAGCAAAGCTGTTTGTTCTTACCCAACCCCACTCGAAAAGTCAAAAGGTAAAACAGTGCCCGGAAATGGAAGAAAGACAAGGCAAGCTTCCTTCCAGCACTTCGGAAATTCGCCAATCTATAAGCCGTGATTAACGACATCAACAATATCCCACGGTGTTTGTCGCTCAAGATCCTTGTGGATACCGCCACCGGTATCCCATCTGGTCCGGGACTATGATTATTTCTTAACCGAGTGATAGCTATGACCACCTTGGATTCTACCAAGGCACTTCATTTATAGTTGGTACCTTGACCCCAGGGATCGTTATTAAGGTTAGCGCAAAGATCGAAACATTTTTGTGTTCTCACTCTCTTGATTTCAAAAACAAGGGCTCTACTGCACTTCCGATATCATCTGAAAGTCAGTTCATAAATTTCACTACCAAGACGCCTAACCCGTTGCATGTGCCACTTGCACTGATGTATATCTTTTCTTATCCTCCCAACAGTAGGGTCCACCAATATAGGCTGATCGGTGACATCTACGCCGCACTGCTTTTCTAGCGATATCCTACGTAATATTACCTTTTTGAGTCTCAGGCGCCAGGTGAAGACCACCTCTGACCATCTCCAAAATGTTCTGGATAATATCATCCACCTCCCGAGTTGTCAACCGGATAGACGGGTAACAGTTAGTGTCTGAAGAAGGTATTCCTCAATTCCGTCAGGTCGACTATGAACATTGGCAGTGACTTCGGCCTGCACTATCCAGGAACAAAGGTCATAGTTTTATCTGTCATCATGTACTGGAAGGTCCTGCACGAGGAGTGACTCCCTGGCGATATAAGTTGGTGTATCATCGTTAACACAGTAGAGGTCTGGCCACCACCAGTCAGTCAGGATTTCGCCACGTCGATTCGATCGTCCACTACCAGTTTCCATGGCCTTACAGTTGAAGTCCCAAGTCTAAAATTGAAAAGGACAGTCTTCTTGCCAGTCCTAACGATCACACCCCGAAGTCGTCCTATGAAATCCTCGAAGACATATATATATATATATATATATATATATATACCACAATTCGGAGTAATGTAGGCAGCCACTATCACCGCCTCCACCAACTCAAGGAAATACAATTCCATCTCCCCCAGTAGCTGCCAGTCAATCCTTTCACTGATGTCCCAAACTGCAACATCAGCCTCCCCCCCTATCCGCATACGAACTGCTTCCAGAAGCGAAAATTTGATTTTCGCTTTTGATTTTTGATTCATTTGTCACAAGAAAGACTACTTGATGACGTTTGACCAACTCTCCCACCAGGTCATGGGAGAATGAGTTCCTATTAGCATTTGATAGAAGTCAAATGTTAACATGTTTATTTGCATTTGCACTCCCAGTCCTGAGTTGCGATGCCCTGAGTTGCCACAATTCAAGCATTTCTTGGCATCCTTGCAGCTGTTTACTCCTTGGCATCCTTGTAGCAGTGTCAGGAGGCCCACTGCATCCTCAGTTATAACAAAGTGTCGAACGGTCAGTATCACGACACTGCCTCCTCAATTATAACAAAGTGTCGAATGGTCAGTACCACGACACTCCGTTTCTCCGTTTCCTTATGGCCGATACACTAACATCTGTAACATTTGATGTCGTTCGTCATGAGCTCTACTCTGCTGGAGTAATAGTCAATCTTAATACGTGCCTTATCTGCCAGATGCCTTGCCTCCCCGCAGGAGAAGCTGGACAATGGCTTGAGTTTATCTCATTTGACGGCCGCAAAGAAGAGATCCGTACCGGGACCTCACAGCCCACCTCGTTTCGAAAAGCCTGCTCCACTTCATCCTGGGTTGGGTCCAAGTCCAGGTCCTTCACACGCAGCGACAGCAAGCGTAAATTCTAAGCCGATCACCAAAAGTCACTCCTTGAACGTTTACATCAAGCCTCCTTTTTATACTCTCCTGCTTTGAATCGGTGTTTCAAACTCTTATTTCCACTGTGTCTGCACGGCAGAATATTCTCAGCCAAATCATCACCTATGCCTCCCTTAACCTCTTTGATTCAGTAATTCCGCATAACTAACACCTTCCACATCTCACAGTCACGATCTCTGTCTTGGGCCTAAAGATACATGCACCTTTGGTATAGAAACATCAATGAGGTAGAGGGTCAGCTTATCCGAATACTTGGCCTCCCCCAGTACCCAAAATTCCAGAGTCTTATGGAAGCGATTGCCAGTCGTGTTATTAAATGCAAAACTAAAAAAGCAAGCTTCCCACTATCTGCACGGCGGACTTTTGTCAGAGCCATCGTAAGATGTCGCAGCAGACCGTCATCATCATCGCCCACCACCAAATCATAACTCTTCGATAATTAGAATCTTTGACGTCAAGATAAAAAACATCAGTACTCTGAGAGTTTTGCAGTGACTGTTCCGCTCGGGATGACTGTCTTGGAGTTAAGCCTCCTGCACACGCCTGGTGCACGATCGCAGACCATGGTAGCATATGAACTCATTTTACTTAGACCCTATTGAGGAGGAAGATTCAGCATCCATCCACATTATCCTCTGGGAAACCTCTGCTGACATCGACCTTGATGTAAGAATCTTTGCCTCACCTTGAGCCAATAATTTCATCCAGCTCCTCCATATTGACCGGACTCCAGTACCTGCTCCACCACCTCATGATTCACCCTGGTAGTCCGGGTCTCTTTATTCTGCCTGTTCATGTCAACGTTGACAAACTCATGGCTGATATCTACAAAATGCTGAGCTATGGCTCGTACATGCTGAGCCAGTAAACAGATTGTCCTAATCGGCACTCAACCGTTTACACAATTTGATAAAAGATCATCAATGGCCTCCATTAACTTCGCTCCTTCCTCCGCAACCTCCATACCAATATCAGTTATAGTTCCAATAAAAGCTTTTCTCTTCTTAAGTGGAGGACAACTCACTTTGGCTGGCTGTTACCCTATGATCAGTGGCTCTTGTAGCTTCAATAACACTCATGTTGGTAGCAACGACCATGTCCATACGTTTGGCAGCATCCATGCATAGGGCACCAACTACCTACCTAGTTTCAATCAAGATTGCAGCCTGTGTTCATTAAAGCCTTCTTTCATGGGTTGCAGCATTTTAATATCTTCATTAGAAGCACTACAAACCTTGAATCCCCTTAAAACAAGAATCTACTCTGCAAACCTTGGCCTCCCTCGCCAAGGCGCCCCTCATCCTGATACCCCTGGAGGAACCACTGATTTTCCTTAATTCCTGGTCCTGAATAGTGTCGCGACATTGTAAAATATGTAATATCGCACCATATCCGATTAGAAACAAAGTAAAATAATCGCTCAAAATCAGCTACACGAAAAAAAGTTCAAAATAGTAAAATAAAATTCTCGAAGTTGAAAACATAAACAAACAACAGCTGTTGTTATGTAAACAAAGACTAGGTTGTTACAACCAGCTGGCCTCCGTGGCGGAGTGCTAGCTCCGTGGCTCGGCCTTTTTCCGGAGGTCAGGGTTCAATTCCCGGTAAGATGGCATTTTTACACACGCTACACCATCATTCATCTTCTCCTCTGTCTGATGTAACACCTAACGGTGGTTCCGGTGGGAAAGAAAAAAAAAGATATATATATATATATATCATAGTTATTCTATTCAAATATAAATGGCCCAGTAATGGTTAAAATTAGTAACTTACTTCTCCAAACAATAAATATGAACAATATTAACGCCAAGAAAATTAAATGTTCGTTAATTAAAAATCAACACAGTAACCAGCCTACGGTTACTAGACAACAAATTATAATATTTGTATCTTTGTCAACACTAAATGTTAGTAAAGAAACAAAAAAAAACATGTTTTAAATCTTCTGAAATTGATCCAGAATTATAGCAAAAATGCCACGTATCACCAGATATACAATAGATACCTCAAAATTCTGAAAGTCTTTGAATTAAATATACCCTAAATGGGTATACGTAACCCGACTAGGCTAAAGTAAAAAACAGAAAAAAATCAAAAGACAAAAAATAACACTAAAAGGAATTGAACAACTGAACGAAACAACAAAACTAAAGAACATAAACAAACAACAGTATAACGAAAAACGTAGAAGTTTACGAAAAAAAACTTAACGAACTTAAAAAAAACTTAAAACTTAACTTTAACTTTTAACTTTAAAACTTTAAAAAAACGAACTTAAAAACAAACTTAAAAAAACTTAACTTAACGAAAGAAAAACTTAGAAGTTAACGAAAAACGTAGAACGAGTACGGAAAATAACCGTAGACACGGAGCACAAATTGGGTCAACTTACACGTAGCAAAGTTTGAAACTAACTCTAAGATAATTTGGACTTGTGTAGTCTTCTTCTCACTTTGCAAGCTGCATAATTAGAAAACATCAAAATCTTTTCACCACAGTATTTAATATTTTTAAGATGAAACTATCTTCTGGCTTAATAGAATTCAGTAAACAAAAATACACCTACCTAAAAAAAAAAAAAATCAAGAAATACTGGAAAGTGACGACTTGTGCTTAAATGTGACTATACTAGTATAAATAAATTTTACTTTCCCTTTTTATCAAAAAATTCCCTTTCTATCATATAAACTATTATGCATTACCACGCTAAAATAATAATTATTTACTGAATTATAATGCTAATCATTTTTACTTTCCGAATCCCGGTCAGGTATGGCATTTTCACACATGCTACACATCATTCATCTTCATCCTCTGATGTAATATCTAACTGTGGTTTCCGAGGTTAAAAAAAAGTCATTTTTAACTAAGGAACATTTTAATAAATTATTAATCAAATAATACTTTTTGTAGGGTAAAAACATATTATGTTGTAAACAGATAATTCTGAAATGAATAATTGAGACGATATTTAAAATAAAATCCTTAGAGCGGAATATTGGATCATCAAATCTGCCTGTAAGCACTGAGCAAGGTATTGAACATGAGATTTCATGTTTAATAAATAAAATTCTGTAAAGAAAAAACTACAAGTATCAGTGTATTAGAAGGTTAATGTTTACAGGTATATTTTAAAGGTTATTTATCATATTATACTAACCAGAAATAAATCGATATGAAAAAAATGATTTTAAACACCTTCATTTTATACACTCTAAACACTGAGAAATAGAAAATTCTTTTATGTTTTTGAATATTATGATTCATTAGTAGTGATTCTGATAATTCTATATTTGAATAAATTTGTATAAGTACCCCACCAAAGATGAAAATTTAAATTAAAAATTCTTATTACCTCTTCAGCAATTTCAATATTATTATTTTTAAAATGCAGATGCGCTTGTAAACTTAATATGACATGCCACAAAACACTAGAAGATTTCTGCCATAATTGTTGATAGAATGTTGAAAATAATCCTGTTGGATAATATTCTTTTAACTGTATTTCACATTCCTGAGATTTTCTTATTGCCAATTCAATTTCATCGTTATTAGCTCTTTCAAAACATTCTTGAATGAAAGTACAAAATCTAAAAATATATTTAAAATTAAAAAAAAAAAAAAAAATCATAACTTAACAATAAAAATAAACATAGTGTAGATGATGATACACCAGTCAAGAGTGCTGCTGGTTCATCTAAAATCACTGATTCTGAGGAGAATAGTTTTGTCAATGACAACTCAGATATTGATGAAGATGAGTCCAAGAGTACAGTGAACTTGTACTGAAGACAATGGACTGAAGACGATTTCTACTTCTTGCAGTGAATCAATAAGGTGATATGCGACTTAAAATAAACACTACAGCTCTCCCTCTTGGAACTCACTTATGTATTTAAAGCTATATGGTCTGTGAGCAAAATTGTCAATAAAGATAACAAATTCTCCAAAAACACGTGTAAATACTAATAGGAATAATAATAAAACACGCTACCCTTGTGATCTATCTTATTTGAGGCACAAGACTGAAGCACTGTTGCCTCCATTACTACAGACATGCTGGTGAATATATACATAATCTATTAGCTGGATATGTTCCATGTGATGAGAATGATAACTCACATTGAATACAAAATGGGGAAACTTGTAAAAGTTACTCTCATTTTATTTGCGATTCATTATTAAAAGCTTAATATTTTTTTCGTTGTTTTTGGACGGAACACGTCGTGTTCACGTGTTGGGTGTCGGCCGTGAGAAGTCGCCCGTTGAGACTGTGAGAGGGTCACCGGTACCTTGACGGTAGACATTATCGTTGCCCGAATGCTACCTGGGGCGGAAGGGTTTTAGGCAATGGCAAGCTACATCTCATTCGTTTTTCAACGTAAAGGTCGAGAGATCTCGAAACTCTGGCTGACCTTGAGGCAGAATACAAGGCAGCCAGGATAACGATGAAACTTGCGATTAAATCTGCAAAAAAGGTGGCGTGGGACGAACTAATCGCTGAATTGGATTCCGACCCCTGGGGGAAAGCCTACCAGATCGTGACCAAATAGTTTGGGAGGCGACTTCCTAGGCTCTCGCGAACTCAGGTGCTTCGGGCTACTCACTCTTTTCATAGTTCTCGAAGAGGACTGGGAAGAAATGGATGGGAGAGTTGCGCCGAGATTCTCAATAGATGAAC
>JAAAKQ030247193.1:0-10995 GCA_010016005.3 Zanna intricata | reverse complement strand
TGTGTGTGTGTGTGTGTGTGTGTGTGTGTGTGTGTGTGTGTGTGTATTTTATTAATGGTACGATAGGCATTATGTCGTGTTAACAACGCAAATCAGCTGATTTCGAATTTGAGAGTTCTGAGGTTCAAATCCTAGAAAAGGTACTTGTTTTTTTACGGATTTGAATAAATCCGTAAAAATATATCCGTCACAGGAATTCTCCGCCCCAAGACCGGACTTGCAATTAAACATAACTCAGTCTCGGGGGAAGCAAAATTTTTGCTTTTGGACTGTTTTCATCTTAATCGATCTTCCTATTAGCTATCTTCTCCCTGTTAACATAAAAAAACATAAAATCTTCGCACTCTCATTCATGCTTCTCACTCACTTACAAACCCATCCGCATTTTTAGTGGTTCTTTGGTGGTTGAGTTTCAATTAACCGCACTTCTCAGGAGTGGTCAACCTGAGATTGTACAAAACTACACTTCATCAAATTCATACATATCATCCTCATTCATCTTCTGAAGTAATAACTTACGGTAGTTCCGGAAGCTGAACAGAAGAAGAGAGAGGCTTATTATCTTACAATGTTTTGAAGAAATTATTTTCGATTTGATTGCATTTTTTTTAATAACTAACCGATCAGAAGCTGATATTTTATATAACTTCCACCTCTTATGCTAGTATGATTAACACCACTTTCATTGTAAAAAAAAACTAAAATTGACGATCACGAATAAACATTCCATCTGTATATTTCATTATTTAAAACAGTCATCCAATAAGACCGTAAGAATATTTTACCTTTTCAAAATGGAAAGAGTTCTGGGAAAATTGTAAATTTAGATATATAGTAAGTTTTTGTCATGTTAGATATTGATTATCTAAAAAAAAAAAAAAAAAAAAAGATATTGATTATCATTACTAATCATTAGATCTACTAGAGAGTGGTAATGACAATTAACTGCTATAATTAATCATTATACGGATTGTATCATCTAATCTCTTGACAAGAGAAATAGAAAATTAAAATTGTCGTAGTCTGTTTTCCAGTATTTTGTGGTAGAGTATTTCTTACAGTCGGAATAACTTTACTGTGTAGCACTACAGAAAAATTCAATAAAATCTTAAACTTTTAAAGAAAATGTGTGTTTAGTTATAATCAATAGAAAAAAATTGTTCGACAGAAACAAAAATTGTGATAACAAGTACTTAAATTTTTTTATGAGAAGAAATTTTAATAACGGTAGAAATCGCAACACGCCTTACTACAACTATAAATACTAGAAACACTATCACTGCGTAATGTGTATGTCAGTTGTTAATTATACATGACACACCAACATAACTTGTTAGTTCCAAGTTCTGGTGTTGTAAAAATTTTTCTTTGTTTTTACAGTTACTCAAAATTTGTTCAGATCATCCATCCAATAAACATTTGTACAATCTGGTTCAAATTTGTTTTTAGGAGTTATTCGTTTGTTTGTTGTTTCCAGTAAGTAGGAAATAGTTTCTTCGATATAGACATCAATAATATAAATAAATAATTTAAAAAATGAATTAATTTTTATTATTAAAAATATAATCATTGTTCTCATGCATTATAATCTCAGTTACTGAGGTGTAACCAATCTATTGAAAAACACTGGAGGCTGGGCAGAAAAGTGTTCATAAGTGAGTAATAATTTCACATACATAGGTAATTCTATATTCCATATAATGTTAACGTCTAAAAATAACAATAACCTCATGAACAATAAATAACGCTGATAATAATGCTGATTAAATTTTGTAATATCACGGTTGTTTGTTTTAGAATTTTCACTTAAAGACTGATTATTCTGCTAAATTAATATTTTGACCAAACCTCAATGCTTGTTCTCGATGCATACACAGTCTTAATACTTGTACAGCTGGACCAACGCTCAGGATAATTCAATAGTTCAGGGTGATGATATATCATCCTGATTTAAAAATTTTCTCTCTCACCCAATTTTACTTTTGGTTGAAGAGGATTATCGTTGAGATTTTTGCATGTTGTAAATACTTGAAGGGTAGAAAGACTATTAACCCTTTCAAAGCTCACTTCAAGCCTAATGACCCTAACATGAAATCTCTTTTGTTCTCTCTTCATGATAATGAATCCGATTAAATAGAATGATAGCAGAGAAGAAAGTGCGTGGCATTGGTTTTTATGTGGCGTTGGTCTTTTCATAACTGTGATTGCTGATTCCGCACCCTTTAGATTATTTAATAAAATATTATTTAAGAGCTTTCTATGTCAGTACAATAAACGTTCTATATGATTTAAGAGTTCTTTCAACACAATATTGGATTTAAATGCAAGCAATAGAAAATTAAAATAAAATATTAAACGATTTTTGAATCTCATTTTTATTAAAATAAATTTTTTTTAACTCCAATCACTACGCACATAGGTTTCTTTTTCACACCTCAAATATTAAATTGGTTTGGGTCCAAAAACCATCATCGAGCTGCTTAATTCGGTACTTTAAATTTAACATTTAACCACTGGAAGATCATACAGGAAACATGTGACGAATTCAGAATTAAATTTACAAAAAATAAGGTGATACATTATCATTCTGTGTAAAATTTTTTTGAAAATCTTGAGCGTGACGTCGAAGGGAGTAGAAGATTAAGAAAGTACAACCGCTACCTACATACTACAAATACTTATCTACTTGACATTACGAATAATTTTCAACTACCTGAAAAATCAGTTATTGCATTTCAAATATAATTTTTTATTGGTCTTTACTGTTTTGAGCTGAAGATAAAACTTACTTAAATCAATATACTCGTACTATTTGTATATTAAAATTAATTTGAAACTTTCTCTTTGAACAGAATGTGAGAATGGCCTTCATGAAATTAAAATTTCATTCTTTGCATTTTGTAAAAGATTTTATAGTTTAAGAAGTTTCGTTGTTTTAGACTATTTTCCAAATTTGATCGCTATCAATTTATGATTATTTTTACAGAAGAATAATTTGTCTGTTATTTTAAATCTGACTAACATTTTTTTCTTGCTTATACATTTGTATATCTTTAGTGAATACCCGTTATGGTTATTGGAGAAAGAGTTAGGGAAGAATAGTTAGGCTGATATATAAAGATTTATAATAAAAATAAGAGTGAAGAGTTATTTTTAATTAAATTAGTCTCGGTTTTCACTACTGCATCATATTATTTCTTTCTTTATTAACATAAATAAATATTAAAAGTTGTTTATAAAAACGCGCTGTTGAACAATAAACGAAATCTTTAGCGGATTTCAGTTTCAGAACTTTATACTGCCTACTTAATTATGTAATAAAATTACTGTTACGGGTATAATAGTTGTTTACATTTTAGGAATAATTCATATAAATGCCTAGTAAGAATATACACAAATCCAGATCGTAGTACGTAATTCATCGGCCAAATGAAGAATGAGTTTATGGGATATTCATAACAACTTTGGTAACCGGTGGAAAGAAGGGAGGTCATTATATATTCGCTGCTAGTTTTGTCGGCAGGATAGTCCAGTGTTGTACTGGACTAATACGGTACGCCGCACACAAATATTCCATTTCTGTGCTATACCTACCTACGTATATACAAAACAGCTACTGCACCATTCTACCGTCCTATTTCTGCTATCTCGGTTAAGCGCAGCATTAAGTACTTTATCCGATATACGTATCTACTAACTATAACAATCAACTACTAGTCTGACTATTATTACTGACTTATAGGCCTATCATCATCATCAATTTACTGACATTTTAATCGTACTTAATTAAATATTGTTTATGCTGCTGGTTTGATAACTATTTTGCTATTAATCTGTATTAAATAATTTAATTTATTTGAAATCTTAACAAAAAGGGACTTTATTTTGAAAAAGTAATTATTTTTTATTTTTCATTTCTTCAACTTGTATCAGTAATTTGTTACTCAATGGTAATACTTTGTAAGGCAATTTTTTCGAATAAAAATTCAAAGCGGGCTTCATGAATAGTTTGTTTCGTTTTTGTCTCCTTGTGCCTTATCAAGGGATTACTTTTCTCTAATGTAATAGTAAAAAACATTTCAAAATATTTAAAAGATTTTATACACCCATGTAATAATCAAAATAAAAACATAAAACTGTCAAAGTAGAATTATCGCAAAATTGTCAAAATGTAACAGAAGACGTTAAGAAAGTTGTTGAATTTTATTCGGATATTTACTATGTTTGGAATCGTGTGAGGGTTAAGAAGATTATAAAATACTCATTTTGCAAAAAGTGTTTTCCTGCATTAACGACGAGCAGATAAGTAAAATTTAAACAGAATGACGTAGTTCGCTGTGTTGAATAAATATGATTTAAAATTGTACTTTGCTTATACACAATTACACGCGTAGTTTCTTCCCTAGAATGTTTTTAAACTTGAAAAAACTATTTAGAGATTAATTTAAAAAAAAAGAGATTGTTAAAATATTTTTACATTTTAAATTTCTTATATTTTTTATTCTAAAACTAGATGATATTAATGAATTTTTGTAGAAGTATTAACCTAGTTGATCATAGGGTGATTTATATTTTATTATTATTATTAGGTTGTTGCTAAAGTTTCATAAAAATATTTTGTTTTTTCAACTGAAAAAATAAGATATTTTATAAATATTAGTAAAAATATAATTTTAATTTAATAAAATATCCTTCTAGTATTTTTCTTTGTTGAAATATTTTAAAATTCAAGTGGAAGATAAATGTAAAATTATAAATCCACTCACAGAATTAGTTGTGGAAAACTGATAGAATTTTTACCATATTTTTTTTTTTTTTAACTAATCTACTGATTAATTCCGTCTATGTAATGCAAAATTTATTTTGTACGTTTGTAAGAACCAACCGGATAAATATAATAACGGTAATTATATTGTTTTAATAGTAGAAATAGTAAAATATAATAGTTGTGTAATCAATAAATTATTTAGATTTAATTTGCTATAACAGTTTTATTTTAATGAATAAATAAATGGCTGTAATAGAATTTCGATGTCTGTCCAAATAATTAGCATTTAGATCAAAATAAAGACACTTTATTCAAAAACTTTGTAAGGACTTATTAATTAAAGTATATTAAGCTTTTGGATAACCCAAACAAAAGCTGTAGCATTTTATTTTAATTCAATTATGTTTTCCACCTTTGGTACTACATTCTGTATGGTCTACACCTGTTCAATCTTCTTCTAAGCCGTCTAAACATCTCACTGTCCATCGCAGCAACTCACCTTCCAGCTACCAGACACAGTTATAATTATTATTCTCGTATGAATATCTCCGGAAATTTATAGATATTCTATGGAGCTTTATGGATTCGGGGGCTGAAGGCAGCAACGTCCCTTGTTCGTGACATATGAGTGAGGTTTAGTATTGTATAGACTTAGGCCGACCACATATAAGATGTATGGTTAAGCTGGTCCTTAGGGGCTGGCCCGAATATATCTTTCAATCTTCCACTCTTGTGGAGGATATTGACAAAGTGGATGAAGAAGTTGGATTAACTTGAGTAATTGCCATGTAGCTGGGATGGAATATCCCCAGCATGCGGTAGTATGCCGGAAGCTCCATGCTTAGGGACTTGGCCGCTACTGGTAAACTAAAACCCGGCCAGATTCTTCTTTTGCAATTGACTCGGGTCCTTTCCATGATGGATAGCAGCAACATGGTTGCTTTCGGTCGGACCGATTATACCTTGGTCAACGACTCATCAGCAGGGATTAAGGGGTGGCCTCTGCTCTAAGTTCATCCTGCGAATGTTGGAGGATGGACAAGTTCAACAATTGTGTTTCTGTGGTCTTCAAGGACGGATCGGGCAAATTATACAGAAGTCTGTAGAATTTGTGAGCAGACAGGCGGGGACTTCTCGTCCGTTTGGTTCATATGTCGCCACGATCTACGCCTGCAGACAAGAACAGGCCCGCGGGCCCACCGACTACAACAGTTACCGTTAAGACGGAGGACCTTTGCAGATCTTCTCCGCTCAGTGAAGGGGGTGTTTCACCGGTAGAAACTGGAATTCTCTCCGACCGGCAAGTTCAAGGGGAAGATATTCACTTCCGGGTTTGGGCGCATAGTGTGCGGCTGATCAACTAAGCAAGGAAATTGCTGAAAAAGTGGTGGATGCTATCATGGCCCTAGCTGGTAGGATTGGTAGGAGGGTCCACGTTCTTGTAAAGGGTTTGGATACTTTCACGTCGTAGACGCAAAACTGTAGCTGAGTCGGTCACTACTGATAGCTTATCAATGCGGCCGAATTACGGCTCCACACAGGTGGTCACGTTGGTGCAAGATGGCTTCATCTACATCTGCGACTTCATAGGAGCACCATGGTATCTTTGCCAGGACAGCCTCACTCGGGAGGGGTGGGGACTTCGGTCCTCTACCTACGATGATCGGGTGGGGAATACAGATGCCATTGGGGTGCTAAAATAAGACTGTAGTCCGGGTGGGAAATCCCTTTGAAAGGATGCCTCAATTCAGGCATGACAAGAAAAAAGATCGAGTCCCGACTCTCCGAGTGTGGCCTTGCGTACTTTCGAGGTAGTTTGAGGCAAAGTCATATTCCTGAGCTGAGTTTATCCCTAGCTGCGGGTCTGGCTTCGGGGGATGGAAAACGAAAGATGAGGAAAAACTATCAAAGAACACCTGTATTTACATAGTATTCAAATCAACGGTATTCATCAATCTTCCTCATTTTACGTGCCTATTCCTTTTACTAAATTGCAGATTCCGTACTGTTTTTGGCATTAGTTCTCCCATTTTAAACAGAATTCAAGCAATCTAATTTGTTGAATTTGATGAATCTTACGATGTTTTTCCTTTCGTTAGAGGTTTCAACACACAGTGGAGTTTTCCTTTAACATTATTGTCGTTGAATATTTGCTTTCGAATTTTATTTTCAAAAATGTACGAAGAATGTTTCCATTACTTTCATAATTTTAACCTTATGAAAATATTAAATATTTTATTTACTGTTTTTTATTTACTTCAATTTTTGTAAGGCTGCCAATTAATCCTGGAAAGATTCATTCTATAGTGGCCTGATTGCCTGATATTTTACTTTTATGGAATGTTTTTTTAATCTCATTTATGGAATTAATCGTTATTTCTAGGTAAACTAAACATTTTAACTTCCTCATGTTTTTCATCCTACTCTGATGTTTTGTAACTATTAACTACAGAAATCGTCATGTACATTGCTTTTTTTTACATATATGAAACGTGATATTTTCAAAATCTCATTATTGTTTGGCAATTTTCTTTCGCAATTTTCATTTTAGGAAAATGGATCACTTAATCGCAAGGTAAAAATCGCAAGACCATGCGTAAATATTAATTTTATAAATCACTTCGTGCAGCATTAGGTTAAATCAAACTGTAAAAATCTATCTCCTTGTACTTTAATTTGTAATATAGATATTCCAGATTTGAATAAGGTATCAAATTAATTCATAATTGTTCATTGTGTTAAAATGTATACCTCATAATTTAAAAATGATCATTATTTTTAAAATTATTTTAAAATGGATGATTCATATGCAAATAATGCCTATGATACAGGCAACAAGTACTCATTATGTTACTCAACATTCTGTTTATCAAATTTACCAAATATCGGTATCCTAGATCCATTAAAAAACACAATTTTAATTCTTTTCCATTAGTTTTTTGTCTGTACGTTTGTTCAATAATAATATGATTTCAATGCTCTAAAAAATTGTTAATATTGTTTGTATTTTAACATACGCCGTTTGTATATGCTATACACGTGTGTATACTCTTCTTACATTTATAAGTACGAGATATGTGCATTACATACAATGCAGTATACTATATCCTTACTTCTTGCTATGCTAATTAATGTGTAATAGTGAATAATATATTGCAAAGAGTAATGCACTGTCTAATATTAAGGCAATCTGCTTTTAAATAATGTTTCGCTTGACTTCAAACTAATGGTAACATAAAAGGTACTGCACAATGTCTGTCTAATGACGTATTATGATGCTATGGCAGATTTACGTTGTATATGTAATTAGGTTATACAGATGTTTATAATTGATTATTGGAAGATAACTTTCATAAATATGACTGATTCATAATTAAATATTTTTATAACACTTATTTTCGTTGGTATTATGAATTTTTCTTTATGAACCTAATTTTTAATACAGCACTTATTTATGTTAACATTTATACTATTATTAAAAAAAATAAATTGTAAATGACATTCTTTTCATATATAAAAATAAATTTTTAGCCTTCTAAAGTAAAAAAAATAATAAAATAATAGTACAAGAATTAGGGTAGATTGGATGTAAAAATTTGTATTTCCGTGTGCAGGTTTTTAAGCAAACAATTGGTTCGATTCCCTAGGATGTGGCCACGGACACACTAAGGAATAAGGGTATAAGTTCTTACCTGTTACGGCAAGTATCGCAATACTTCCGCAATCGCTGTTCACATATCCAAATGACGGACAGCCCATTGAAATGGAATGTGTCTGGTGGAGTCCCTGAGGGTTCCGTGATGGGACTCATCTTTCTTATCGTATTTGACGACATCCTGCGACTCCAGTTACCGGCATCAGTCAGACTTATGGCGTATGCTGACGATCTCGCGTTGATGATCAGTGGAAAGTATGAGGCTGATGTAACGGAGAAAGGCAACGCGGCCCTCAATTTGATCATGGCTGGAGGATCACGGCTAGAGGCTCACCCCAGAAAAGTCGCAACTCATTACGCTGACTGGCAGGCGCAGAATAGCACCTATCAATTTATATGATGGAAGCACACGAATTCCTACAGTTGATTGTGTTAGATATTTAGGGGTATTAATCGACAAGAACATGAGCTTCACGCTTCATGTCCTGTATGTCTGCGACAGAGCGGAGCTGTTGTTTGGATCCTTGGGACGGCTTATGTCTTCACATTGTGCTCCCAGGGCATCGGAGCAAAGGTCAATAATGACGTCCTTTATACATCTATTATGCTTTATGCGACTCCGATTTGGGGAAAAACGGTCGCAATCAAAAGAAATCTTCCCGCGTTGTTTCGGCTTATAAAACCACGAGCTACGAGGCATTATGTGTTCTAGCGGGTGTGCCCCCATTGATTTATTAAAATAGGGTAAGGCTTGCCTTCCCTGATAAGTAAAAAAAATAAAAGATAGATTTGCAGAAAATTCAAAGAAACTAAAAGAAAGATCACCAATACGTAAAATAAAATAAAAATAAGAGTTCCCGATGAGTAAAACAATAAAAGAAAGATTTTGATTAATAAAAGATGAAAAACCTGGTTTTCTTTCGGTTTCTTCCTGTGTTTCCACACTCTAGAATACAACTAGAGTGCGTTGCTCCTCTCCTGGACTGTGCCATACTTTATTAGAGGTCCGACCCAGGGGAGGAAAAAAAAGAAGGTTTATAAGCAGATAGGAAAACCAAAAACCAGCTGCACACAAAGAATAAGAGAATGTCCACTATTTATTTTTTATCACTATTGTTCTCTCGGTTCTGTTTTCCTACTACTATTTATTCTTTTCTTTTCTCATTAACGTATCTTGACCTAGAAGTTTATATAAATATATATATATATATATATACACATACACACTATAAATTCATAAAGTAAATGCATCCCCCTACACGATAGAAACAGGATTATGCAAATGTACATTAACCAAATGTACATTATTTTTTTCAAGAAAATATTGCTTGCTAAGCAATGCTTACATGATACAATGATTTTTTTTTATAAGTTTTATACCTAAAACCTGTGATAAAATTTTTTCGTCAATCTCTTTAAATTTAATGAATGTAATATTAAAAATTATTTAAGTTAAAGAATTATTTGTATTAAAATTATTTAAAATGATAATTTTTTTCTGAAGACTGAAACGTATTGAAACACTTTTCTTAGAGTTTCATTACAATTTTATAGCTTACTAGAATATACTTTCTTATAAATTTCTTATTCATTGTGGATTTTATTTCGTACCACACTCCGTTGTTTTTTTTTATCCAGGATAAAAAAATAAAATGCTTTTCTTTTCGTTCGAATAAAATATTTACAATTCTATAATAAATATTTCAAAGAAAGTTCAGACCAACGAAATCGACGTACCAAATCGTTTGATTTCTAACAGACAAGCAAGTTTTGATTTATTAATGAATAGTTCGTTACCTTAGTACACTCGGATAGTGTTGGAAGTGAAAAAAAAAAAAAACTTTAATAGACTTTACAATTCTTAGTGTTTATTGTTTACATTCTCATTTATGGAATGTTAATTCTCATACTTTTATGGAATGTTAATTCTCCTTTTGTTTTTTCATCCTTATACGAATTAAAGGATTTATTGTGAACATGAAAAATTTCGGTTTTCAGATTTCAACAGAAATATCCATTTTGACCATCCCTGAATCCATTGTGACTAGTTTCGGCATGATTTCTGTACGTACGTAACTCAAAAATGATTTGCCATAGAATCTAGAAATTGTTGATTTAGGATTATTGTAACGTCTAGTTATGCACCTTACCTTTTGATTGCAATCAACTGGACCAAAAATGTCTGAAAAGCCCAATATCCCCCAATAATTGGATTCTGGACTTTATGTAACTTCAGTAATAAGCCTTTATTGAGAGCTTTTCAACATAGTTTGTTCTTATTTTCAATGAGTCCAGAGTTATAACCAATTTAAATTTTAATTAATGAAATATTTGGGTCTTACAAGGGGAAAGTACATCGGTTAATATCAGATTTTATCTCCTTTTTTTTTTGTAACTTTTTTTAAATTTATATATTTATTTATTAATAATTTATTAATCCATGATTAAATAAAAATTGCAATAATTTAAATAAATTAATAATAACAATAAAAAAAATACGAGGGTAAGTCAACATTTATCCGCAATTTAGTTATATTTTTGTTTATGTTGGTAGTACTGTCGTTTTGCGTCG
>JAAAKQ030247182.1:0-10995 GCA_010016005.3 Zanna intricata | reverse complement strand
GTATTTTATTTCCCACCTGCCCTGTATATCTACAGAGCCTTCCCCTATCCGCCACCTGGGAACGCGCCAGATTGAAGCTGATTCTAAACTCCTTTAAAAGATTTTGGGACTCATAAAAGTCCAAAACCTTTTAATTCTGGTATTATTATTATTATTATTACTTTATTCAATATATGTATTTTTGTATCGCATTGTTGTAGCGTTAACTTTAGCGTTTGTGCGTACGTTTGTTCGTGTGATAGCGTTCACTTAGCAGTAACCTTTTACCGTGTATATTTCTTATTGCACTGTTATTCGTAACGAATACATATAATGGTATTCACACTTCTGATGTCGCTTAGACTTACATACTCCGTACTCGACCAAGCAGTTACTTCCCCACACCTGACTCGTTATATTCCTGATATGTTTACAAATAGGCACAAAGATGAACAGACACGACGAGCGGATTATCAGGCGGATTTGTGGCTGAAGAAGTAGAATCGATGCCCCAAGGGAAATGCTTTTGGAGAGAAAGGATGATAGGAAAGTTACAGCAAGGCAGGGACCGCTAGGGTACCCCGTCCAATCCAGTTTTGCAAATTTAACTGATCTGAGCAAGCCAGCGGCTTGTATTCTATAATCTATATCTGATCTATATTCTATAGACATAATATTGTAATTCTATATTACTTTATTACGTACACTTATACACTTATGAGTATTGTATTTATTTGTACGTAACGTCAAATTTTATAGCATTGTTTAGTTATTTATTACTTTTTTATTTAATATTTCTCTGTGTCCACCGTTTTGTTTTATTTCTTATTATTTCACAAAAAATATATATTAATGTGTAAAATATAAGTTTTTTACGCATTATACATATATATTACATATATACATATATTTGTATTCATATAAGACTGAAACAAATCATTCCGATTTTTTGTAGTACATTCATAAAAACTGCTGAGCCGAATTAAATGAAGTTTTTTTTTTACGAATATATCTTTCCTCAGACTACAATCTAGTCAATGTTTTCATAATGACCGTCAAGCGAATACTGAAATTTCCTTTCCCGAATATCTGTTCAAATCATTCTCTTACCAATTTTCTGTTCCTATTTTATGTAATATAACGGTTAACCGATTCATCTCATGTAATTCTTCCTTTTATTCAAACAAGGAATATTTATTTATCAGTTTTCAGTTGTATATTCTACACGTCTTAGCCATTAGCTTCTCAAACATCCGACATACGTTTCCTGTACTGTAATTTTTCTATTCTTTGTTATTTTATTTCACTCATCAATGTCATTGTTCTTTTACAGGTATATTTTCCGTATAATTTCTTCTCGATCGTTGCTATCCTTTCCCTTTCACGTTGATTTTGTTGTTCAAGTTTTAGACTCATAGTGTAATGATAGCGGTATCGTTATGCTAAATCTTTGTATTTTTTACTATTCTTTGCTTTTTAAAATTGACGTATTTGATTTTTTTAATAAAAAGCTTTAAAAAACCAAAACTTTTATAAAATACATTTAACTTAAGTTTCGTAGACTTTTTTTGGTATTTCTATTGGGAAGTTTATATTAGCAATTATTGGGATTTGTATTTCATTATTTATATTGGGACCTTATATTAGTAAAACAATGTCACAAGAGAAATAAAAGGTATCTCTTATCGGGTATGTACTTCCTTTTGCATGTGTTTATGAAAGTTTGTAAAAATATTTTAATTATTAGGAAGTTTTTATGAGAGTACTTTCGTTAGGAGAAGAAGATCGTCACTTGTTTTGTAAGGTTCTGTTTGGTTCTCGTTTTGATGTAAGGCTGTGCATCAGTCATTACTAAGTAAGCCCAGTTGTTCAAGGAAAGCTTTAAAGAATAAATTAGTTCTTTAAATTTTCTTTATTAAGTTTCAATATTGACTTGGGGCATGTAATAATAATAATAACAATAATAATATTATTTAGAAGTGTTTTAGCCTGTAAACGGAGTGTAGGAAGTTATAAAGAGTGGATTTGTTGTGAGTTCTATTCACAGTCTTTAAAAAAAAGATTCTCCATTTTATCCGTATGTATTTTTGGGAAAATACGAGGCAGCGTTTTTGCATGTTTGATTTTTTTATTTATATTCAAAATGTATATTTTTGCAAAATGCATTGATTTCGCAATTTTTTTCTTTTCTCTGGTTGCTCCGAATACATTTGTTCAAGAAGTTGAATAAAATATTTTGTAAAGGAATTATGTTGTAGACAGTTTGGGATATTTTAGTTTATTATCGTCATAGTTTAGTACTGGATAGTTATACCATAACGATATACAGCTTAAAGTAATTTTTATTCAGAGTTTTTTCATTGAAAAATATACAGTTGGTTGTAAAAATTATACAAAGGTAAAAATAAAAACAAACAATTCCCAATTTACAGAAAGGGCCTTATGCCATTCGTCATGATCTGTAGTATTCTTTTATGAAGTTCTTGCAATGCTCTTTTTCTTCTTATCAAACCGCAAGGTTTTTTCTTGCGAACTGTTTTTTCGTACAGGTAGCGATTGTTTTCTATCCCGGACAGGCATCCCTGACAAAAAATAAAGTCTGTGAAAAATGCCATCCCGGTCAGGCATGACATTTTTCACACACGCTACAATTCATTCATCTCATATCCCTCTGAAGATATACTTAATTGTGGTTCCGGAGGTTAACAAAAAAAAAAGAAAGTAATAATGAATCCGTCTTTATAAAAAAAAACTCGGTTATTAAATTTTTAAGGTTTGTAAGTGTCAAATTAAAAATAGAATAACTAACGGCAATGTTATAGAACTTAATTTGGTGCCGAGTTATAAAAATTGGAATTTAACAATTAAAGAATTATTTATTATGTTTTAGTACGTCTTTTTAAAGTCTGCATTATGATTTTCTTTTTTAAGTTTTTTTTTTGTACAATTTTACATATATCCCTGCTGAATTGATGTAGTGCATGTAATGCATTGTTTAACAACAAAAGCGTGTCTGTATATATATTTGTCTGTATATAATATCTCTCTTTATCTGTTTAGCCTCCGGAACTACCGTAAGGTATTACTTCAGAGGATGATGTGTATGAATGTGAATCAAGTGTAGTCTTGTACAATCTCAGGTCGACCACTCCTGAGAAGTGTGGTTAATTGAAACCGAGCCACCAAAGAACACCGGTATCCACGATCTAATATTCTGTATCTGCATATAATATCTGCCCCAATCTATTCTACAGTGGGATATTTCTAATACCTATCACTAAGGTACAGAAAATATGAATCAAAATCATATAAATTTTCCGGAAATTTATTTCCTGTAGTGATCAAATTGAATGTTATCATTCGCCGAGCTGATTATCACCTGCATTTTAATGACTTGATGTGGTGATATGGAAAGTATATTTGATTTAATGAAAGAAATAAAATCACCTAAAACTTCAATTTTTTTTTTGTAAGCTGGTATAAGATGCTTGTATTTCTTGAGATAACTTTGTAGTTTTTAAACGATTACATTTTTGCTACATGTAATTTTTGTTCTTACAGAACCTTTTCATGGTTTTGAAACACTTTGATATCTGTATTTTTATTTTAAAATACTTTTTGTTGTTACATAAAATTAAGAGTAAGTCAGAAAAAAGTTCATAATCGTTTATCTGATTTTAAAAATTAAAATCGGTGTAAAACAATTATATAATTGCACAATATGATACACGTAACTATAATAGCTCGTAATTTGTTTGAACGTTTGAATGAATAATTTATCAAATGAAATCTATTTTAGAGTCATATCAACTAAGTTTCAATAAACGTAGTTGAAACTACTCTCATTAAAATTAATAGTTCAAGTTTTTTAATCATAATGAAGTACATTTATTACAGACGTAAAAATCCGTTGTGGACACAACATAACTTCTTTACGAGAACCCAAAAATAATACGATTCTAAACTATTATTTTCAGTTAATATTAAGTAATTAGATTTTTCACCAAATCTATTACGAATACACTTATGTAATAATGCCTATTGAATTATATACACAAATTTTTAAAAGTCCATAAAACTTTATTTTAGTAATAACTTCTGATTTTTTGTCACATTTTCTTTTTATTATTATTATTAAATTATTATTTATTGTAAATTGTTTGTTTACATATACGGTTTAATAACTATTAATAAATCAATATATTTAATTTTAAAAAAATATAAAAAAAAAATAAATAAACTAAAGAAAAGTTAAAAAAAAAGAAAAACAGGAAATGGAGTCTTATTCAAACCAATGTGTCCTCCCTTGTAAGATCCAAATATTTCATTAATTAAAATTTTATTCAGCTGTTACTCCGGAACCAATGAAAATAAGTACCACCTATGACATATTATTGAAAAGCTCCGAATGATGGCTTATTACTGCTATTAAGAAAAAGTCTAAAATAAAATTTTTGGGAGATTTTAGGCTTTTGTGGACACTTTTAGTTCAGTCAATTAAAATAAAAAGAGGAAGTGCACAACTAGATATTACAAAAGTCCTAAATCCAAAATTTCAACATCCTGCGGCTAATCGTTTTTGAGTAATACGAGATACGTTCGTATGTAAGCACAGACGTAACGCTGAAACTAGTCAAAATGGATTCAGGGTTGGTCAAAACGGATATTTCCCGTGAGGTCTGTATATCGAAACTTTTTTCCGATCGCAATACTTCCTTTACTTCGTACAAGGAAGTGAAAAGATGCAATAGTAAAACTAAATAACGAATAACCGTTTCATACTTGTGCATTTTCAACTCCACGAATAAAAAATTATACAAATCAAATTACATCAAAAATATCACGTACTAATCGATTTAGGCTGAAAATGTGGAGACTGCGTTTATAATTTAGGAAAGATTTGAAATTCATTGTGCGGGTCATTGCTTGCTTGTTTCTAGCTGACTATATGAGTGGTGTTTACCTTGATCAAACCAGACTCAAATATCAAGTCGGGCAATCTAGATGACTGTCACTGGTTGGTAATTTTTTTTTGTTTTTTTTTTTTTTACCTCAGGGACTACCCTTAGGTATTTCATCAGAGGATGAAGGTGAAGGATCTTTAGCATGTGTGAAACTGCCTACCTGACCGTGATTCCGGATGAAAGGCCATGATGCTACCACTTGCGCCACGGAGGCCGGTATTGGTTGGTCATTAGCTTAACACTGTACTTCTTTGTGGAAATTCGACCGGAATCGTTTGACTGCAGTAGAATTTTACCTACCCTTTAAGTCATTGGAGAGCCTAAAAGTAGGTCTACCTGCGGCAAAACTCCATTTCCTGCAATATAAGGCTGATTGGGAAGAATTGGTTGACGCATCTTTTGTACACGAATGCTTTGGGAATGCCACTGGCTTGGCATTATTGTCTGGTTATTGGGAAAACCAAAACTTGTTCTGCGAAACACGATGACATACTATGAGCAAGAGGTATGGTAGGGTATATAGAAGATCAAGGAGACAGTTTACGCTGCTCACTTCAGGACTCGCGGAGAACATGATCATTAGTACTTGAAGATAGACTGATAATCGAAATGTTGCAGTCAGAATGAATCGGATGATACATAAAGTGATAAAGTAGAATTGGTTTAGTGATGTATTATCATTCGCCTGCTGTACTGTTACTCCAAGAAAAACCTAAAATATCGGAAGAATACTCATACCTCTAACATCAACCTACTTCTAGTCTACCCAGTTTCCTTTACTATAAAAAGCCTAATACTTACAACGATAGTAAGTAATTCTTCCTTTGAATAATGTTTTTTTTTTTACAATCAACTTATTTCGATCGTATGTAGACTTTGTCATATATGAAATTCAGTTTTATAAAGCAGGAAGAAAATGATTAGATTTACGGAAGAATTCCAATTGTTACTTACAAAAGAATATCAGAACAATTACTTTATTATTAATTACAGTTTATATTAATTACAGTTATATTAACGTCCAGTGTTTGTTCAAATACAATTGCTGTACTGCTGTATGAATATTTGTAACTGTGTAGTATATCGCTTTTAAAGTAAAACAATGCCCTTCATATAATAAAATAAGCCTTTGAGAGATATGGTTACAAATTTTACTGTACAAAAAGGTGTTCATTGAAGTAGTATAAGTAATGTTAGGTCATAACAGAAAACGAGCTTAAAGTTCCGATCTAATTTAATACTTTAAGAGTGCTCAAGGAGTATGTACTTTTCAAGATGGATGGCAAAAATTTGCGTGTACCATCTTGAATTTTTGATGCGATTTTTACTTTTAATTCTGTAACTTTATTAATTAATTTAACAAGTTAAATTATATTTTTTAATATTATAATACTTCACTATACAGCTAACGAAACGTAAAGAACAATGTAATCTTAAAAATTTTTAAGATTGTTTCAGTTTAAACTGGTAAATATACTTAAAAAAAAGGATATAATAAATCATAACTTAAATTGGGTAATTAAACGACAAAACTACTAGGAAGGTAGTTCAGATAACTACGCCACATCATAAAATAGAATGCTTATTTACTATATCACTCTCTCTCTCTATCTGTTTAGCCTCCGGGACCAACGTAAGGTATTACTTCAGAGGATGATGTGTAGTCTTGTACAATCTCAGGTCGACCACTCCTGAGAAGTGTGATTATTTACTATATCACTGCATCATAATAAAGGTACGTGTGAATACTGTATACAATAAATATTATATTTTCCACGCATTTTTAATATAAAAGCAAAATTTCATCCTACTAATGCAAAGGGTTCAAGAATAGTTACATCTTAAAAATTGTTAGTTCAATCCTTTTATACTAATAAAAAGAAGAAAAAACAAAAGACAGCAACTGATGTCATTAATAAGAGAGAATTTTTGTGAGAAACTTACGCTTTGTGGAGTCGATTTTAGAAAATTACATTTCTTTCTATCCTTCAAAAAGAATAATAATCTATAGAGATTGTTATTAGTATTTTTTTTTGTTCAGGTAGAAAAGTAGCAGTTTTATATTTTTTTTATGAACAAAAATTTATACCAGCTTGGTGATACAAAATGTCAACAACATTGTTTTTAATCCTAGAAAAGACATTTTCCTTTTTACGTTCAAAACTTTTATACGGTACGGTTTTAAATCTTTCAGATATTACTTTCTCAGCGAAAAAAGCTGAAATAGCTATATTAAAGGGGAAAATAAGTTTTTTTTTTTTTTTTCTTTTAATAAATTTTTACGTTTTAGGGTTCAGCTAGTTCATCTCAACCACAAAAAAAATGTAAGTATTCATATGCGTACATATGTACACACAACAGCAGTATATGTGTTACATTGTCACATTGCTTCTGGCCTTATATTAGGATTGACTGAACTGATTTTATTAAAATTTGGCTCAAATTTCTCTATAATGGAACATTGATCATATTAATTTTTTTCCAAATTTGTAAGGGGAGATTCGTAAAATAACTTATTTCTATTTCCTTCAGTCATGTTAGAGAAAATTTTATTTAAGTAAATTTACTGTATATATAAATGATCCAAAAAGACTATTCAAAAACTCAAACCCTATCTCTTGATGTTGGATTTTTTTGTTGATCTTTTGCACTATCTCCTTTCGTTTTAAATACTAAAAAAAATGGTTTGAAAGTTTGTGCCTTATAGATAGAGGTATAAAGAAATGTTTGCAATCTTTTAAAATTATAAACTCTATTAAAAATTATTAGAAATATAAAATCTATTAAATTATAAATTGCTTAAAATGCGAACAAATTTTTAGGAAATTTTCTTTTATTATTTTAACCTTTATTGAAGGGATGTTAAATTTTGAAAAAAATTTACCTAAGCAGACATGTTTGTCTACGAAACATTTTCTAATCGAGTTAGTAACATTTTTTAACTGCTTTATAAAAAAAAAATAAAATAATTATAATAAAAAAAAAATAATTATAATAAAATATAATAATTATATAAATAAAAGTCACATCCTTATCATTTCAACTGTAAACATTTTGGTAATACCTTTCCAGCGATTTAATCAGAAAAAGATTTGTGGTTTTATTTAGCAAGCTTACAACCAAATTATGACGTAACTGTTGTCTTGATGGCTTCTTTTTGTACAATATTTTAATTCCTTACAAATTCCATTTTGGTAGCCAGCGAAACAGTATTCTTTAATTTCTTTACGTTAACTTTGCACTAAATCTTAAAATTGTAAAAATTCTATTAACAATGAAATTTAGTTTTCATTTTCAAAAAAAATTTTGACTTTTGTAATGATTTAAAATAATATATATATTTGAATTAGCTCAGATTATCTTAACAATTTAAACATCTTAAACGACTAAAATTGTATTTTGTATTCAGATAGAAATCCTTTTTATTTCCAATGATTATATTTATTTTTTATAAGCCTTATTACATATTTTTGTTACATGTGTTTTATTTTATTTTTTATATGTATTATTTTTTTTACGTACACTTTATTTTTCTTATATTAAATATATATAAGAAAATATCTTATATATTATATATATATATATATATATATAAGATAGCTATAAGTTATAAATATGTAATCATAAAAAAAGTTATTATCCTTTTCATTTTATAACTTTTTAACACTTATTGAACATTCATCAAACCCATTATAGGAAAAATATAAATAAATATAAAATAATAAAATATAAAAATTTTCCATTTAAAATAAAACCAACTAACGGAACATTTATAAACTTACTTAAATTAAACTTTATTAAAAAAGCAATTGAAATAAATTTAATATAAATAATCGTAACAAAAGAAAACAAACAGTTCATTCAATTTTTTCTCTCAGATTTTTATTTGTTAGGTTACATCATTAAATATAAAAACATACCACTAAATTTCACACTCAGATACTTTCACTAGTACTATTACTATTTCTAACAGTAAAGGTCACCCTACCCGTATATCTAACTCAACGAGCCAGTAAGGATGTTAAGTTAGGGTTGAAGCTATCTCAGTTCCCAATTTAACGTTGGAAATAGGAGACCGGCCTCATGCTAACAGCAAAATCTAATGCTTTCACGTGTCACTTGCATGAACCTATCGATGAAAATACATTATGATTTTTTTCTAAATGCAACAACACTAAAGAAAATAGTTTTCTATTTTCTTTACTATTGTTATTATTTTTTTATTTACTTGAATCTACTTTTCTTTTTCAACAATATGAACACCAATCAATTCAAAAATATAATTTCATTTATAATGAAAAAAGATCTTACAGTTAATTAAGTCACTTGTATTAAACTATATTTTATTTTCAGTATTTTGTTTAGCTTTTTTTTTGTTTTTATTAAAACAAAGAATTATTTAGTTGATTCACCAAATTTTTTATAACTACATTAAATAAAAATTAACAAAATGTTGTTGAAAATGTTACAAAAAGGAATCTAATTTTTCCTGCTAAACATCAAAACATATAGAAAGTAAAATGAATTAGTTTTATATTACTGTTCAGAGATACAAAACCAGAAAAATTCAAGATATATATATGTACATATATAAAAAAAATTAATCTACAAAGGTGTTACTAAACTTTCCAAGTAAATATGTTTTCTTTTACCTGGAAATATTTCAACTTGCCTACTGATAGTTAAATTTTAAATTTTAATGATGAAAATGCCTTTTACATATAAATAAATTATTTAACTACACCAATAACATTAATCTGAAAGAAGTTAAAGTTGGAAGAAATCATTTTTAGATCTAAGAGTTTTTGAGAAACATTTTATTTAAAGAAGTTTTATTTGAGCAAGATAACTTTTTACCGGTACTAGTTTTGAATTTAAAAATAATTCAAAATTAGTACTCAAACCAAAACTCAAAACTAGTACTAAAACTCAAAACCAATAAAATTAAGTTCGCTCTAGAGTAACTCTATAAGGTATGATCTTGACTCTTCAATCTTTCCATTTAATCCTATGAGTCCATTATCTGATATAAAAAATGTTTTCCACCTAAAAGATAATTATTTTAAACTCATTAAATTTAAAATTTCGTAAGGAAAAGGAAAATTAAAAATAAACGAATTCCAAAAATTTACCAACCGTTGTAAATGGCGTAGACTTCAAACGTTAAAATATGAAGAATTAAAAAAATACTATTTTTTAATTATGAAATAACTTAATGTTGATAATGTCGTAAACAGAACAGAAATAAATAAAACATTAACTTTAAATAGAACAAAATAAACTAAATACTAACTTTAAGATAACCATAGATAAATAATAAACGTAAGCATCCATAAATTTGAATATTTCAAAATAAAAGTAATTATAAGAAGTGGTATCTCTAACAAACCGGATCGTAATAACTGTCATCAACCAGATTACACACATACAGTCTTGTCAGCCTCCTCGTCCTCACTATTTTCAAGTAAATTCAAAGGTAGATGATTAATTTCTTTCTCTAACCTGGGGACACATATCTCGAAACTAGGCATTCAATTCTTCACGGACGTATGGAAAGCCTGTGTAACCGTGGATCTCAATATTCCTTGCGAACCACAGCGCTTGGGTTACGTTCCGAAGTATTTTATTCTGGAACCATGAATCCCACATTCCTGTAACTGGTTGTGCCCAAGAGTTCAATTTCGTAAATCATACCGGCTTAAAGCAGAATCTTGTTGGATAAAAAAAGTTTAGATACCCAGTCAGTATCCAGTATATCTTTTTAAACTTAATGTCAACCAACTTCCTTTTCCCCCTTACATGATCTCTTCAAGTTAAACGGCGATAAAGGTAAAAGCCCAGATACCTTACCTTATTTGCCTAAGTTATTCTGACACAATTTAAATGAACGTCAGGGTAATTTTTTCTTCTCATCGTGAACCTTTTTCTTCTCACCTCCAGGGTGCCAACCTTGCCCTCGACTCGGTCGTGGCAAGACTGTCGGGGAAGGTCGACCAGGTGGTGGAAGGAGTCAGGGACTTCAAACCGGAAACGGGGCGGGTCCTTGGTGAGA
>JAAAKQ030247171.1:0-10996 GCA_010016005.3 Zanna intricata | reverse complement strand
CACTCCGCGGCGACTGAGTTATGCCTAACGGTGGATCCAGTTGCCCCGGCGGTGTTTAAAAAAGAAAAAAAAGTACACAATTTTAGGTCGAAATCCTTGTTCAATAGAAAAAACTTAAGGCTAATTTTTTTAATTCAAAAACAAAGAATTCTGGGATTCCTGAACTGCCTTGCGGTAATCATGATGTAATAGCAATAAAAAAGTAAGCGTCTTTTTCTTTAAAAAAAAAAAGGTGCCTCAGAAATCGTACAAATAATTATAAGGTTTTAATCTAAAATTACAATTAAATGAAAATTGAAATTCATAATTAATCATTGTTTTTAGATTAGGTATGTAAGAATTTGACAGTGAAATAAAAACGATGTAATGATTCTACTAGTGAAGTACTGTTTTCTCATCGAACCAATAATTAAGCGGAAACAGAAAATATAACTTTTCTTAACTGTATTAAACTTATAATATATTTTTGGCATTCGTTGCTAAGGTAACGTTTGAAGAAAAATAAAATGTTTACATTAATTGTAACAGATTAACTTCATTACGTACAAATAATAATTTGTATCATTTTATACTAGATATGTATGGAGACAATTAACCGAAAAAGACAAGATCCAGGTAAACGAGTTTGTTATGTATACAAGTACCCTTCGTTTTCGTTAGTGAAAAAACCTACATTATTGTAGAGACATTGGGGATGGAGGCAATCCTCGAATAATCGAAGAAAGAGTTAATTATCGTTACGTAACAATCTTGCTGATGTCACGTCACGATTTTGGGTCTTATTACAACATAACTCTTTATGAAAGTCTTCAAAGCGAATAATTCAATTGAGCTTTTTGATTAAAATATAAACAATATATATTTTAATAAAGATTTTAATTTTCAAAAATTCTGTTTCAAAAATTTCTTATTCTTATTCTGTTTCAAAAAATTGTGTTTTTACGTCGAATTAAATCTTTCGATTTCTTAGGTGATATTTCTTATAAACCTTTTTACATTTTTAGCAGTACATAAAATATTAATTTAATTTTTGTTTAATTTCTCATTTTATTCGTGTTTTTAACATCAAAAATATTGTAGAATTGATTTGAATTTGTATATCTGTGTTACTAGAGGTTAATTATTTTTATTTAAAAATTAATTTAAATTAGTGAAATATTAAAAACAAAATACTTATGTTACATCCATCATATTGTGTTCTAATTTTATACGTAGCCATTACTCAAACCGTTTGTGATTTACAAATTATTTAGTTATTTGGATATTATGATTTCATTACTGGATATACATCTTTATCATAGTTAAAGATTTTTTTTTTTATTAAGATCTGATTTTGAACTATATTTCAGTTAATTAAAAAACCATAAAAAATGAGTATTCATTACCTGTATCAGAATTCTTATGATTTATTATGAAGTATTATTAATATTGGAAAACATGAAAATTTCAAAATATAAATTTTGTAAAATAAAAATTTAGGAAAGCTTAAATCGGTCTCGCAACGCGATACACGGTTATTTGAATATAATGGTGGTAAATTTCCCTTGAATCGGTGAGATATTTGTGCGATTATGAAAAATAAATATTTAATAATTTATTCAGTCGAATTTCGTAGTTCACAGCTCATTGACTTCTTTAGAATATAATTGATTGAAAAAAGATAAAACAATTGGCACTATTTATTAATTTGTTATTGTTATCAATCATTTATATTCGCCTTTAATATAAGTATGAATCTTGTAAGGAATGCATTATTCCATAATATTGATAAGAAATACACATATATATATATATATATTTACGAAACGTTTATTGCATACAACGTTGAAATCTGTAACATGTCAGTAGTAAACAACCCCTGAATCTGATGTGATAGTTTTTCATGAATGCTTTGTGGACAATAGATCGCGGAGATTATCTAGTAACCATACTTAGCAGGAGAAGACAGCTTTGTCAACCTACTTGCCTAAAGAAAATAATTTTCTTCTTTTTTTTGGGTACCCAATATCGTTATAATTAATCATGTATTTTTCTCGAAATGTTCAACCTCAGCCTCTTCACGGGAAATCCACACACACACACGCGCGCGCACACACACACTCAAAACATATATATACATACACTCACTCCTGAATACATTTTACTCCTTTTTGGGTTAGTCATGTAAACAAGGTTCATTTCTGAGTATATCAGTTAATCTTTATTCTGGTTTGGTTCCATTATGATTCTGTATAATACTTGCAAATACCCTGTTTGAATTTTTAAAATCGGAACATTAGTTATGAGGATAAAATAACATTTCTTAATAACCGGGATCTCATAGATCAAGAGTGTATATGATACATGCATAAGTTAGCTTTCAACCTACTAACAAATACCCCATTTGAATTTTGAAAATCAAATGATTGTTTGCAGAGATATTTTAGGAGTATCCCATTGCACCTCCCAAAACAGCACCCAGGGGCATCCTGTTTATTACCAGGTGATAGTGATGATTGGTCTCGCCTTGCATGAGGTCATGCATCACCTTACCACTCTAGCCTCACACAAAGTTCTCACGGGAAGTCCATTATTATTAAACAGAATTTTTTTAAATTCATTTAATATTACTTTATTTTATCTAAAATCGGTAATTAATTTAGAGTAACAATGACCAATGGTTTTTTATAGTAACAATGACCTTATTAGGAGTCTGTCGAGAAAATCATCGAGGCTCTCACTCGATTTATTCAAAACTGTAGTGCACAAGGTCAATCGTGTAGATCCAAACATTTATCGGTACCGCCAATTATACGGTGGTGCGAGTTCGTATCAAACTTATAAAGAACTAATAAAAATTTAAATATTTTTGAATTTAATATACTTGAAATCATCAAATTATACAATAGTTAATGGCATTTTCTTTTCCGATAACAACATTCTCCTGCTTTATTTTTAATATTACCAGAGATCAGCAGAATAAAATATAAATTACAAAATTTGTTAATTTTAATACTACAAACATTAGCATAAAGATTAACGTGATATAAATTCAAAACTATTATTATCGCCCGACTTATTTCATTTTGTTTGTATTATGATAAATAATAAGATCACAAAGAAAACACATTTTTATATTTAGAAACGGTGAAATATGTTCCAACATATTTCCTTTCATTAATAATTAATAAGTATAAAGAACCGGAAGGAGATATGTCAGATCATTTTTGGTATTTATAAGCGGTGAAATACGACTGTAAGTCATAGGTACGGAAGAGAAACAGTATTGATAGAAGAGTTTCAATACATAATACAGCTTGTACATTTATTACCAAGTTTAATTAATTTAAAGAGCCGTAAGTAACATATTTTATGATAATTCTATGTTGGAATTACTACTTTTTTTAAATAATATCAGCTATGATTTATAAAAATAAACTAAAAGTAGAATGAACATTTAGATAAATGTTTAAAAATTAAATAATCTCTTTCGGCACTCCGGAAGGCTAAGGTAGAGTCCACCGTTGCTAAGTAGTGGGATAAAAAGATTTCCTCCAGCTTAAATTTAAAGAAGAAACTTCTATTTTATTCAATAAGAAAATTTGACACGTTTAGCAAATGACAAGCCCCATTTTCTTACAATCTAAACAGTATTTTGGTCATCCCTTGAATTTTTTCAGACAGAAGTTTTAGATATTGTTTAGGGGGACTAACAACTAGTTTAATCCTATTCGATGGTGTGCCTATTAAGGAAGGTATCACCTTTTTTCCTTGAAAACCCAATTTTCTCCGACCCCTGGGCCAATGGTCGGTGATGTCAAAAACCTCCTTAAACAAATTTTAGACCCATATCCAAAATTGGCGCAAAATTACATAGTTATCGTACCCACAACAAAGTGAAATATAGATATATAAATGTGTACATTATCTTTGAACTGACGGTGGTTTTGAGGTCTAGGGGATGTGAAACTTGGAAGTTATATCCAAATTTCCTGAAGTGGAATCATGTTACACATTATAATAGATACACATTAGTTACAATAGTTACACATTATAATAGATAGCTTTCTCATGAAATCTACCTAACAGCAAAAATTAGATTCTTTAAAAATAAAATGTTATTCCCGATAAGACTGACCGCCCTATTTTATCGTGCACTTTGCTAATTATGTGTATGAATTCCTACACTTTTTATTAGTAAATATAATACTTATTCATTGCAGAGTATTTAATTTCTATTTAGATTTCTGTTTTTGTAGCATGAATATCAATTATCGTACTTTTCCTGTAGTTTATTACAGTTGATGCATAAACATTTCTTTCCATTCTGGTAAAATCAGTAAATGAGATACGTGCATTGAAAAAACGTTATTTATTTCAATATCGTCTGCATTCTGTTACGATAAGAGTATACTTTATCGTTTGCTCCAATTTAAATCACAGATCTGTATTATTATTAAATTATAATTTTCTTTTACAATGCTGGTATAATTATAAACTTATCTAATATTGAATAGTGTTGATGTACATAATTTTTTTTCATTGTGTAGTCACTATCCAATCCAGAAACTCAGAAACTTTAATACTGGAGGAAATGTGAAACATGAGAGAAGATCCAGAATTAAGGGGGCTTAGGATGACTCTTTCAGTCGTAAGGCGAAATATGATTTAAAATGTTAATTTTGGCTTGTGATCACCAAATAGAAGGAGAATCTTGAAGAACTCAGGTAGTACGTACGTAACCCGTCCTAAGTGCTTTAAAGACCGTTTTAAAGGCTTTAGTGGTGATTTTTTGGAGACTTAGACCAGGCTCTAATAATAGTTACAGTTAATGACATACTGAAGGGTCTTAAAAAAATTTAAACTTGTAAGGAATGCTCCCAAAGTTGTACTGGAGTATTTAGCAGATATTTGATTAAGACGGATTAACGGTGAGGAAATTCCTCGGAATGGAAAGAATGGAAACCTACAACAAAGAAGGAAGAAACTACTGTTCAAATTAACGACATACCAACATGATATCTTCGATTAAAGGCATTTCGAATGGAAATCGGTCAGCAAACTACACGAAGCGATTTGTATTGACGAAATTCAAAGCTACTTAAGCCGAGGGAGATCACATATGAATACCATATTCGCTATAAAACAGGTACCGGGAAAATGCATAGCTTTTGCAGTGAGGTCGAAATTATTACTTGTCAGTCTAAAAAAAGGCTTTTCATATTGTACTTATGAAAAATTTTCTCTATATTATTTGAGAATTTTGAAGATGAGAAACCGGATAATTTTATCTTAGAAAAGGTCTGTAAAGTAGATCGATTACTAAAACTTTTCAACAGATTTTTTTGCACGATCGAATAAAAAACACCTGAAGATGATAATCAGTTCCTTTGTTGAACTGACTTCAGAATCACTTACCATCAAAATTTTGACTCTCAAGCCTAGAATGGAAAAGTAGAGTGTCGGCAATGGAGATGAATTTTTGGAGAATTAGTTGTCGGTCGGCTGGTCATGATCGAGTTCAAAATGATAATGTCTTAAGGAGAATGGACTTGAGAGTATTGTTAGTCGACAAAATCGGAAGACGAAAACTCATCCGAAAGGGTCATGCGAGTCGATTGGAGGGAAGAAGAATATTTTGGAACCATATAGTCGAAGGAAGGGGATCCAAGGCGAGAATGGATAGGGGCCTTCTAGAGATTACCGATAGCTAAGCTTAGTGGACGATGATGTGTTTGTCAAAGCAAAATAGTTTTTTGAGGTTCCAGTAAATAGCTTTTGCTATATACGAAAGCTGTAAGTACACTCGATAATCGTTTAATTCAATTATACGTTACACTAAATTGAATTTTATTTGTTAATATTTAATTATCAAACCAAGGTTCGACAGTCTGTTTTATATGGTTTTATTCATTAAATGAACCGATTTTAAGCTTTTAACAATGGTAATGTAAAATTAAACATATCTATGATATTATATGATAATAAAAACATATCAACATATATTAAAGATCATCGGATACAAAAAAATTTTTTAGACTTTAAAATTCCTGTTGTTCTTGCGAATAAGAGATTAAAAATATTATCATTTCAATTTTCCGGCGAGTAAATTCCTAGAGATTTATCAATCTTTTTATTATTATTTTTATTACTTTTATTCGAAGTATAAATAAATTTCTTATTAACATATGTCAAGTATACCAGTTAATTATCGTGAAAAAATAAGAGACGATATTTATAAAAATTTGAACATCAAAATTAAAGCCTAAACATCTTGTTTATATAAGATAGATTTTTAGATTTCATACAGGTTAAAAGGTTTTATTTGATCAGCTACTTTTCTAAAAATTAATGTAAAAAAAAAAAGAAAAAACAAATATATATATATATATATTTGTTATATATAGTTATTAAAAATAATAATAATAAGATTCATTTTATTAAAATAAGATTTAAAACATAAAATTTAAAAAAAAAAAAAAATTATTTCTGAAAATTTATAGTTTGTTTTATGTTTACATAAACATAGATGGGAAAAGAAATCGCTAGCAGAATATTATTTCTAGCAGCTCTAACGACAGCACTTGCAATTGCAAGCAATGATGACTCTCAAACAGAAATTGACTCACCAGACGATACATCTGACACAACTGACGAAATTCAGGAGGTAACTGCCGATTCAGAACATTCATCGTATAGATTAAATAATATACTACAATTAAATACAATTACAGTATATACAATTAAATAGTATAATGTTACTTTATTTACATAATATTTGTAATCGGTGTTTTATAAAAATTTTTTCCGTGTTATTTGTTATTAATCGATAGGTTTGAATTGTAAGTGTTTAAAAACTAAAATGACTTCCCATTTTGATAATCTAAGTTACATTTGTTAATACCTCGTTTATTAAAATAGATCCAGTTTTAAACATACGTGATAATACAATAATTTATAGATTCTCGAAGAACACAATTTGAGGTAAAATCATACTTCAGTGGAAAAAACTTATAGGTAATTTTTAAAATTCAAAAACGAAGGATTTGGGATTCCTGAAATCTTTCGTGGTATTCATGATGTAGTCGCGATAGAAATGAAATGCGTCTTCTTTTTAATAAATGGTATCACAGAAATCTTTCACAAAATTATAAGTTTTTAATCAAAAATTACAATTAAATTATAACTTTAATTCATAATTGATAATTGTATCTGGATTAGGTACGTACAATTTGTTAGTGAAAAATAGAAAACGATGTTATATTTCTGCTAGGAAAGTACTGATTTTCATCGAACCAATAATTAAGCGGAAACAAAAAATAAAACTTTTCATTACTTTATTATAACTTTTTTTTCATTCTTTGCGAAGATAACTTTAAAAAAAAAATATTTTACATTGATTCTAACAGACTAACTTCATTATGTACAAATAATAATTTTTAACATTTTATGTTACAGATATATATGGGGACAATTAGCCGAAAAAGACAAGATCGCAGGGAAACGAATTTATTATGTATTCAAGTACCCTCCGTTTTCGTTTAGCGAACAAACGATTACGTACATTACTGCTGAATCAATAGGGGGTGGAGGCAATCCTCGAATAATCGAAGGAGGAGTTGGTTATCGCTGGGTAACAATCCTGTTAATGTCAAGGCACGGTTATGGGATATATTACAATATAACTCTGTATGGAAAACTTTGAAGCAGATAATTCAAGGTCTCTAATTAAAATGTAATAAATATTAAACATTCTAATAAAGATTTCATGTAAATTACAAACTGTATTTTTATTTTTAAACTTTTTATATTGTTCCCGTTTTCTCCATCTTTATATTGTCCGATATCAAATTAAAAAATTTGTGCGATACGAATTCTATAGAATTTACTAATTTTTACTTCAAATTTTTTCGTAAATTATTTTTTTATTCACTTTTCAAAAATTTTACGTCTAAGTGAAATTAAATCATTCGTCCTCATTCTTTTATTTCGCTATAATGTAATACTACCTATGCATAGTAGACAAAAAGTCACTCTCCATCAATGAAATAGATTCATAAATGAAATTTTATGTTCTTATTTTAATTAAAAATAGTTCTTAGTTTAGTTAAAACAGTTTTATTTTCTTAGATTAAAAAAGTAACTCAAAAATAACATCCACTAGGAATGTGTAATTTATCTAGGAAAAACATTCTGAAAATTGTCTTCTAAAACAACTGTCTTCTGAAAATTGTCTATTTCGAAACAGCATTTTCTAAAAATTATATTTCGAACATTAGTTAAAATTAGAAATAATATTACAGTCGAAAATCTTTATAATGAGAAATAAAAAATTGAGCGGTTATTTTAAAAAAAGAATATTTTAATAATCTTTAACATTCAGGTGGTAGAGCACATGGAGAAACTGCGTTCTATTATGAATCGTTTTGAGGCGTAATCAAAACCGAACATTCAACACCGACCATTGTCTGGCAACCTTCGTTAACATACTGGAATGGCTTGGTTCTTTAGTGCTATCAGCACTCTAATGCTATCCAAGCTGGGTTGAAGATGATTTACCTTTGGACTTTAATATTTGCAATATGGTTTGGTTGTTTATGTTTACTTTCATTAATATGTTTATTATTACTGTTACATTATAATAATATTTCTTTGTATTTACTGTATATGCGTATATATTACCCGGAGTATGTTAACTGGCTTCGCTTTGTCTGTCTGGTATGATGATTATTGATGACTTGTAATATTGTTAAGATTCTCTCTACATATAATACTTGAATGACGTATGACTGTGTGTATGAGTGTATTACAACCTTCTTGGTGAAATGCTTGCTTAAGTTCTCCCTGGACGGATGGGGAGTAAGTGGTGGAGTTTAGTCAGTAGTGGCCAGAAATACATACGATCATCTATCAACATCTAATGAAAACTGTAAGCGACCCCAGCAATACCTAGGCTTGGCTAGGGGTCTGTAAAACGGATTCAACGCCTCTAAATAAAAAACGCCCTTTGACAAGGTTTTGTTGCTTGGTCTTCTTTGAAGTTGAAGTCGAGCCTATCCCATCCATTGTATTTTAATACTACATAGCTGCCATATGTAGCTGATTTTTCAAGTTACATACAATCAAGATTAATCTAACATTATTGATTCTCAGTCAGAATTTCTACAACTTTCTAGTCCGAACTATGTAACAATTGCATCATTTGCGAATGACATGGTAAACTTGACAGTTAACAATGATCCAACTACAGCCTTGTGAAAACTGCAATCAGCGAAGTCTAATAAAGTGAGTTTGCAATGAGGAGAGCAAACTGCCCACAATAATATTGGTAATTACACCAGCACTGTGTAGTGACTGATTTGGCACCTCTGTCATATATGACTCTGGGAGAAAAAATAAAGTAAATAAACATTACGTTAAAGCAGATGAACTGGTCGCTGTCTCAAAGAAAGTGTTACATTAGATATTCTGGAAACCGATATAGACCTTCAGTATTCAACTCTACTGTAAAAGTGTAAAAGCAACACATGGTCATCCTGAGGTTTCAGAACAAAATACTCTCAAACATAACAGAACCACCATGGTTCATGAAAAACAAAGAAACCCACTAGTATCAGAGGATCCCATACATTCATGAGGAGATTCAGCAACGATGATCAAGATATCTAAAATAAATACACATATGAACTATCTTTCTGTGAATTTTTAAAGAATAGTTAGAATATTAGACAATTGAAAATGCTGCATCTGTTGGACCTGAGTGACGCTGCCTGTTAACTAAGGTGATTACTCTGTCAAGTAGGGTACTAAGATGTAACAAAGATGATAATTGTAACACATTACTAGCCTATTGAATATTATTAATTACATTAAGTTTTGTTTAGTTAGTTTTGAATGCTAATACGTAATGAGTAAGGTGAAAAATTTTCAAAGGATTTCAATTATTCAAATTGTAGAACTGTGACTATATTTAATTTAGATATCATCTCATTTATTGTGTTATACTTATTTTTTTTACATTTCATTAGGAAGATATAGTTGTACCTGGAGATATAAAAAAAGAAGTGGACTGCTGTTCTGTTTAGTTTCATGGCCTTAACATAAACATTCATCTTGTGTTATGACTTTCTACAAAAAATCCGGGTCAGAGTTTGCCTATTCGTTAATTCTAGCCATACTCTTATGGTCTGGTCGTAAGAAAGTAGTCATGAAACAAACATTGCCGCGACGTGTTTCATATTTAAACCCCCGAACGGGGTTCATATTCAAATAACATTTAGCTACTTTTGAACTGGGAAAACTACTGTTAAATTTCTACTGGACATACAGGTTCCCTCCCACAAGATTTCCCCCATGCATTAAAACTGTTTTTGCAGCTGTTTTCTTTAACAGGAAACAGAATATGATGTTAACACGTTGCTCCTTAAAGTTTGCAATTGCAAAATCGCCAAGAGCGTTGGGAGAGGGATTAGTAAACAATCACTCAATCTGATGTGGTGGTTTCTCATAAACGCTATCTGAACAACAGAGCAGGGAGAGTGTCTAGTAATCGCACCTAGCGGGGGAGGACAGCATGATCAACCTACTTGGCTAAAGAAAAAAATTATTTTTTGGGTTCCACCTTATATTTTTTAAACTCACATGTATTTTTCCAGACATATAATATATATATTCTACAAGGAGTATCACTGGATATCCCTTTCAGTAATTATTTTTTTATGTAATTTACTTATAGTTTCAATACAGGATAAACAAACTGTAATTAAACCATTGCAAGAAAAAAAAGTTAGTATGAGTAATCTAAATGTGGTATCACTACCATCCACACATCTTATAATCGTTTTGTGATTAAGCCAAATAAAATTATTTTCTTTTCAACAGAATATTGATGTTCAAATGTATGTTTTAGGAAAATATTTAATTTAAGAAAATAATCTTTTCAACTTTTACTTCCAAAGGTGTCATTGATATGCGTAAATAAAATACATATATATATATATATAAATATAAATGTGAA